>JAYMSP010002487.1:0-23985 GCA_036897095.1 Plantago elongata
TTTATAGATTCTCCTTAGAGTATATAATTACTTGTAAAAGCCCTATAATATGTTTAAGCTAGATATATTTTAGTACCTTGTAACTAACTGCTATCACTTTAAAACATAATTGAGCCACAAGTATATTATATTAGAAAAGAGATAAGACTTTATCCTTCGCTAATAGTGTGTATATATATAATAGAGAGTGTCTTTATTTAACACATATAAAAGAGTGCTTAACTATACAAGGATTAATAAAGACTAGTTATACAAAAAAGAACTTCTTTAATACAAAAGGTACTTTATTTCTGCTCTATACCTAAGTGAGTTACTATATTATATCTTAGAAATAGCACTTCCTTTTTTTATTTTAATAAATTGTGTAAGTATCTATTACTAGTATACTTAATTAAAGCTTAAGAGTGCTTATTTTAAATAGAGAGCATGCTGTCCTCCTCTTTCTCATATACTTTATATAAAACATTAGTCAGTAAGTAGCCCCTCAATTCACCCATCATAGAAATAACTACAGTACCCATTTGTAAAGTTTATGAATTACTCATTATTTATATATAGAAGCTCTATAGTATACCATTATATTGTCCCAGTACTCCTTAAGCATAAAAATGTTAGTTCTAAATTAGATGTACTCTCTTCCATGCAATATGAAAGGCTTGATATAACGCACTATTTTTAGTAAGAATTTAAGAGTCAATGTATTTAAGTGCTAGATTATTTATTAATATAAGAGCTCTTGAGGCAAGCACTTTAATAAAAAGGTTAAATATTTATCTAATAAGAAATAAGAACTTAATTATAAGTAGGCAATACTATAATTTCTATAAAGGTTTATTTAATTCAGTTATAGTACAAATTAAACGAAGAGCTACTCCTTGTTATAGAGATATTCTTATGTACCTATAAGTTTATAATAGAAATACTAGGGGAGTTACTTAATAAAGAGTTACCTTATTATAATTTTTATATCATGAAGACCTCGGATATTTATGAAAGCTCTACTCTTAAATTAAAGAGTTAGTTACTATTCTAGTTACTTTTTTGATAGACTAATCCCTTCATTATACCTAAATAATTATGAAACTTATATGTACCAAAGAGTATGCTCTTCTATAACTTAAAATGAATAGAGTACTAACTAATTTATTCCTAGTACTAGATATAAGAAGGTAGCCTCTCATGCAAATAATATTGGTTCATAATAAATATAATGAAAGAGGAGTTAGGTCTTATTCCTCTCCTGTAAAGTAATTTGCTTAAAGAAAGAGCTTAATTATTAATGATACGTTACTGAGAGAAATTAGCATACCCTTAATAATATTATAGAGTACTTAGAGTGTTAACTATATGTCCTTAAGTAATCTAATTTATACTGAGCCGTACGCCTAAAATATAGTATTATTTTGTCGCTAGTAAATACAAAGAGATATCTCTATAAAAGTAAAGGTACTCTACTTCTTTTTTTATAAAAAATATAAAATAGGAGATATTAGTACAGCTCTCTTTAAACTATGCTACTGTAAGAAAAGGGTCTTTTGCCCTTTATAGAGAAAAGTGTAGGGCCTCTCTTTATAGTGTGCCCTCTTCATGCTATACTAAAGGAAGGTTATATCCTTATATAACCTAAATAATTCGGCAATTATGTAACCCTATATAGTCAAAGAGGCTTTTTCTTTTACAAATGTTAGTATTAAATTATAAAGTATTAGGTATAACGTATCTCTTAAAGGCTTATACTTACTAGTAGTGTCCTATATTTATATAAATTAGAATATTATACTCCTTAAGGACGCCTTTTATATATTGAATATAAGTGAGTTCTCTAACCGTAGTAGTTTAGTATAAAACTCTACACTTAAGCATAAGTATAAAGGAGCTCTTTTTTTTTAGTACAAGTTAACTTTACTTACGTAAGTGCTAGGAGCCCTATCCTAGTACTAGTAAAGACTTAAGATATAAACTCTTTCTCTCTTTTTATGGAATAAAATGCACCCTCCTTACTAGGGTAGGCAATGCTTCTTTCTTTACCAAGACTAGCTTCTTCTCTTAACTCTCTCTTTATAAATGCTTAATATGCAACTCTATAATATCTATAATAGGTACTCACTCTTAAGTGAAAATCATTTAGTCAGATACTAATTTCCTCCTTGTGAAAGGGTATTAACTCAAAACTCCTGCGAGGTATTTATAACTTTAAGTGCGCAAGTATCTTATTTATTTCATAATTAGTAAAGGGTTTTCAATATACCTTGTTCTTAATTGCCAAAGTATCTTACTACTAGAGTATTATACTTTAGACTTATTTAGTAAACACTAATACCTTATAAGCTCTTATATACTAGACCTTAGAGTTAAATTTCATTAGAAAGTCTAATATTATCAAATAATGCTAAGTACTAAGGAAAGTACGCTACACCTTCTCCTTTTATAAAATATTAGAATATATTTATATTCAAGCCGCCATTATATAATAGCGGATTACTTTAAAACTACTCACGCATATAGTAAAGGTACGGTACCTATTAAGTGTGTTCTATAATACCTGTTACTTTTAAAAGGTAATACAAATACAAAGTAGAAGAAACAGGGAAACACATCTAATTAATAATGGCTTGTGTAGGGAAAGATAAATAAATAAACATATTGTATTTACTTCATACATAGCTAATAATGCTCTGATATACATACAACCTTAGTTCTACGCATATTTCCTCAAAAACTACCCAAGGATAAGAAGGACTTAGACTATTGCTTATACCTATGTTTTTTTGATTTACGGAATACTTTTTACGAATGATTTCTTTTAGATCAAACTCCATTTCGTAGTCATCAATGTTTCTTTAAGTTCTTTTTTTTTAATGTCCATGTGTTGACTTTAATTGAAGGATACACAGATCGATCAATTGTCAATTAAGAAATGTGGATTTTAAAATTAAATAGTATTTGCATCCGAAATTTATTCCTTTTTTTCTTTATTCGCTTTCTAGGTTATCCATTCTGATATTTCTTCTTTCTCTTGATATTCGATTCTTCTTAATAAGACACTTACTTTTTTATAAAAATTTTAAATTACCTAAAACGATAATCTTGATCCTATATATATGTAAAACATAGACAAATACATAAATAAATGATTTCAAGCTTTAGTGGGTGTTTACATCTTTTTTTCATTTGCACTTTTTAAAACTTTACATTTTCTACAAGAACTTACCTATATACTAGAAGCAATGTCGTATGGAGGGCGTATGTAAAATAATATAATAAGGAATTCGCGTGCTTTTTTGACTCAGGGTAATTGGAGTAGTTTTCTTTCGCTTTTCAAAACGATGTACCATGTCTTAAGAAGGGAAAATTCTAACAACAGCTTAGAAGAGAACACTTTAATTTTATTGTTATGTACAGTTTCTGTAGCAAACGCCAAACATACGAACGAGGGGCGAAATTTATATACTAATTAGTTTTAACTAAGACAAATCTTTATGCTCGGACCATACAAAATAAAAAAAATATTTTTACAGCAGGCAATACATTACCTAGTAGACATATAAATTTGTATGGAATTCGTTGACACCAAAATGAGTTTGTGAGAGGAAAAATAGAAATATACAGTTATTACGTTATATTTTATATTATTATTCAAATTAATAGTATCGTCTTATTAGTTTAAGTTATAATTCAATTTTATGTTGTACTACTCCAAGGTATTTCTTTAAATTCCCATTTAATTCTGTATTTACAAGTTCTAGTCTATCTTCGTAATTAAAATTTTTCGTTCATAAAACCTAGAATAGATCCCGCGCACATTCTTTTACGAAGTTCTTCGTATAGTGATCTAGAAATGGTATTGTTTTCCTCAACTTATAATTTTTCTAACCTTTTTGGAATAGCTTTTAATAGGTTTTTTCCATCATAGCTGCTTCACTAAACTAATAAGTTAGAAAGGGATATGTTGTATTTATCTATCTTCTTTACTATTTATATTTAGTATATGTATTATATAGTAATAGTAAAGGCGTAACTAAGGGAAGTTGATTTCTTCGTTTTTTATTTGTGACTATATTCTTAAATAACTCTATTTGAATATATGACTACTTCGTGTTTCTTCCTGGAGTAATCTCTACTTACTTTACTACTATTTTACTACTGTAGTACATATATAGAATAGATTACTTCAGTTTTTTTTACTTATAGCTTCTTTATTAGATTACTGCTTGAGTAGATTTTTATTGGGTGCCTTCATTTATGAAAGGTTTTAAGTAAAGAGTTTCCGCTGTTTTGAATCTTTATACAAGATCTATCTTTTTTACTCTTACAATTTCACCTAGGGCAGCTGCTAATACTAATGATCTCTTTCCTTTAGTACTAGACAGAGGTAAAATCTCAGACCAACGTTGTTCTTTTCCCTTTTCGGCGGCTTAAATACTATGCGAAAAAATAATTCTAGACAGAAGTTTTTATGCCATTTCTGGGTCTACAACACGATTCTTTCAATACTCGAAGAAAGTAGTCTCCTTGTGGTATGCCCGCTAATATCGTTTAAATAGGAAAAGGTATATTGTTTGTTACATGATCCTGATTTTTTGTTTAGCTTATAGATATTAGATATGTTGTAAAATCCCCTTCTCTCCCCAGCGGAGCCTATCTTTTCTTTTTGTTTTCTACCCAATCAACGGAAGATTAAGGATAAGAACTTTGTGTAAAACTTTGGTAAATAAAAATAAGCAATACACAGCTTATTAATAAAGAAAAGAAGATATGAGAAAAAAAGAGATAATCGTCGAATAGCAGCAGTGTTGGCCAAGATGTATTATTCCGTAAATGTAGCATAGTTTGGTGAACAATAAAAAAGCAACCGAGATGTTTTTCTAATGTCATTTATAGTAAGATTTGCGTATTCTTATATCATTGCATTTTCTCCTCGTATATACAATACTAAAATAAATATGTCCGAGGTTTCCTTATCTAGCAATCCAGCACCTATAAGCTAATATACTAATAGTGTAGAAGAGAGTAGACAAAGAGTCTCACCGGTTACGCGTCAAATTTTTAAATGAAAGATAACTCAAAAAAGAATAGACAAGTAATTACGTGAAGAAATATTTACTATAATGAGCACGAGGCATAAGGATTACTAACAAAGGATAAAAATGCAAACTAGGAACATGGTTTACGCAGAAACAGGGGCAAATGCCCAATGTAGTGCAATAGAATTGACTTATTTAAACGGGCTCTCCCCAAGGTTGATATAAACTCGAAATATCTCAAGCGGGTTTCTTTTCTCTTACAGCAATAGGTTTTCGGTCAAACCAAAAAGGAAGACTCTACAATTTCAAAAATAGCTGCATTCAATCAATTGAAATACTTGTAACTGGTATTTATGATCCATTCTAAGCCTAGCATCGAGATACAATAACGTGCATTTTCTTACACATTCTATACTATCCTACTCTTATTAAATTGTTTTTCATTCAAGCTAACCTAACTAGAACTATATAGTCTATAGGGTTTACTTCCTCTTTTATTCTTTATTTGGTATACAACAAGCATCTAGTAACTTTTTCGTTTCTATATATGAAATTATTTTTCGTATATTTTTCTTTTTTTTACTTTGTATATTTCTTAAGCACGCATAACAACTCATAATTTGATGAAATAAAACGATGTACGAAGCGAAGGTGTCCTGATTTGGCAAACTTTACACAATTACACAATCGGAGAATAATGGAGGATAAAAATAACTAAGAACTTTTATGTTATAATATAAGAAGTGAATATTCATATATGACTGAGCACCCATTCTATTTCAATCTTTTCATTCCAGGAGGAGTCACAACAAAACAAATCCTAGCCAAATTCTTTCGGGCTGTATGTAATCAGTTCTTTTCTTTGTGGACTTCTATTTTTTGTTTTATTTGGTTTTAGTACTCTTCCTAAACAAATTTTTTGTACAGAGAACAATTGTTGTTATTGTAGGCATCTATACTATTTGACAACTAAAAAATTTTTATAAAAGAAAATCCAAAGAGTAACAAGAATAGAATGAAAACCAGAATTAGGTAGGAATAGAGGAATACGTAAAGAATTTTTCATTTCTAGGCTAGTCAAGCGTCAAATTATGCGTGATGGTTGGTTAGAAAGATATGCAGTTGTTCAGCCAAGTCTGTATTTTTACATTACAAGTTAAGGTACGAGGTTTACAAAAATGTGAGCAAATGCCTAAGATATGAAAAATAATTGAATAGAGAGTATTCGTTATTAGACATAGGAAGAGTATTAATTTATGGATTTCCTCTTTTTCCTTAATTTTTAGGTCGAACTATAAACGAAGGATAAAATAATAGACAAGTCATCGCGTAAATTATGTCTTTACGTTTTTTATATTTTTATAAAAAAAGGGATGTTACTCACAAAGCACAACAATAGACAGCACAAGTCTAACTAAGATTAAATAGTAGAATGGACTTTACTAAGTCAAATGTTAAATTATACATGCTAAAATTACCAAATGTATAAGTAGTAGATAAGGAACTGCGCCTGTCTTTAAACGTTACTCAATTAATGTCGGAGTAGTAATCTATGCATTACCTTTTCTTTTAGTTAAAAAATCGAGCTAGAAATGAAATATATGTTAACTGGGTGATCCCCGCCAGGTACTTTTTCTAAGGCTACAATAAAGACTCTTTCTTTAACTAGAAACTTTATTTTTAATATTTAAAATAGTGTTCTAAAATGGATTTCCTTCTTTCTTTTTTTTATTCTAAGAACTAAGTATAGTTGGTATTATAATCAATTATGTAACCCCGCTAGGAAGTACGTACTTACGATTCCTTGTTTGGTCATTCCAAATAGTATAGAGTTTGAGGAACTAAGTAAAGAATAAAGACTCAATAAAAAAAAGAATGACGTCTATTTACGAACAGCGAAAAAACGCGAGTAGGGTAGAACATTGTACTTCATCATTTTTTTCAATCTAGGCGTTAATTCTTTAAACAGTCTAAGTATAAGCGGGTTTGATAGCATAAGAAAATTTTTATAATTTAGTGTAGTGGTCGAAACACTTATCTTCTCAAGAACGATGCATGCAATAACGAATGTTGGAATGAAATTTATATCTATGTGCTCTCCAACTACTCTCTTTTTTTCTTTTCTCTGACACGGAATAGATTTCTACAAGCGGATAACTAATACATACATAGAACTATAGAAGTGTACAATAGAAGTACCTGAAGAATGTAATTGTAATATTTTTATTTTTGGTAACTTTAGTGCACGATCTATTATTCTAGATTGATTATAGACACAAGTATAAAAATGAAAAAGGTGCCCTTAGAATCGATAGATAAACGATGTAAGCCAATAAAAAGGATAGGAAAATTTTAGATTCAGGATAACTTGGTTTTATAATAAAGAAGAACTCTAAGATTAATGCCTATAAATAAAGGGTTTTGGACTCTTTTCATTTCTTCCTCTGTACACATATTTCTAGGTCCACGTTTATGCCTTACGTACTTCTTTAGGTTTGGTGTTTGTTTTTTCCATTGATGAATTGTCGGATTCTTTTTGTTGTCAACTCTAGAACTAGAAGATATCTTGAACTTTCCTGTTTTACAAGATTAAGTCACTCATAATCATAGTATAGTAGTGGGTACAAGGCCGGCATATGGCATATAAAAAACTTTTAAACTTTTCTTTTCCCGGAGTCAATTCTTCCTGGCCAAATTATTTCTATATAAGTGTGATATATGTTTCCTTTCCACTTGTCTTTTTTCGACACATTTCGGCAAGAACTTCCTACTACTAGAGTTACCTACGAAGTATTTGAAGTCTCACCTAATATATAAAATATATTTTTAAGTTTCTACCACTACCTTTTCTTTTCGGATTAGTAGTTGTCTTTTTGCTTTATCTCTATTATATCATTCCTTTGTTTGGCTTTCTATCACACAGAGTTCTATCGCGCATAGATCGCAGTATAGAAGCAACTAGAAGTCAAATATAGTCTCAACAACTATTTATTTCTCTTTTAAGAATTATGTTTCTCATTACAAAATATAAAATTTACATACTCTTGCAATTCGAACAGGGAGTAATAATTGAAGTATTTTTCTAGGGCTCATCATAAGGTTCTATCTTATAACTTTAATATGTAAGTAAGCCAGGGCGCAATTCTAATGGAGTATCAGCTACAATGAATTACAAGTATTCTCTTCTACTAGATACACGTGATTTGACCCATAATCTATCAATATTTGATTTGCTATGTTCATCTTATTTTTGCACTCGAAGCACTACTTTTCTAAATATCCAATTAAATTTATCCTTTTCGTATACAATTATAGTTCATGGTTAACCTCCTCCAATTCTAGTAGCTGCTCCTTTATTTAAATTTCAAATAAATATAAATAGATAAACAATTAGAGTAAATTTCAGGTGAAGTGATTTTTATTTATAAGGATTTTTTTTTAAGCATCCCCCATATATTCTTCTACAGTCATTTTTTCTTACTTGGACCCATTGTAAGCAATGAATATTCTAAAAAAGACAACATCTTCCCTAGCTAAAACTGAAATACATACTTTCTTTGTACTATACAAACTATTCCTTATTTAAAAATTGAATTTTAGTACATAAATTTACCTTTCTTACATTTTACTACTATTCACAATTCATGATGAAGTAAACAAATTGCCTAGGATCTAATATTATTCTATTATTTATTATACAAAGATGTATTCGAAAGGTAAAGTCAATAAAATTTTATTCTTTATATTATATATATAGATTCATTCGTGAGAGTTACTAAGCATGCCATTTTATAAAAAACTAGTAGAGAGAGTATAGTTATTCCTTATTCTTATTATATAAGATATATAGAGAGTCTTTTAAGAAGTAGTATTTTAGATAAGTAATAGCCTTTTTTTATCTATTTATAATAAATAGATATTTAAGGAGTTTCCTTTCCAATCTACTAAAAAAAAATGACTAAGACTCTTCTGGTGCTATGTACTATTCTATACATCCACTCCCCTTAGAAAAGTATAGATCTATAACACGTGAATATTCGTCTTCTCTATGAATATACTTACTCTAAGTACGAGGAAAATTCCTTAATAAATTAATAATTATAGGGTAAGCTAAGTAAGAACCTAAAAAGAGTTGAAGCAGTACAATATTTCAGTCCTTAAAATTACGCTCCTAGTAGGATATATAGTAAGTATATAGTAATAGCATTATGGAAGAGCCAAGTACATTGTGTATCTTGTGTATTTGATGCTTTATTGATTGCCTAATACTAATCTAAAGAGCACCGCCCTTTATTTATGAGGGATTACTCTTTTTTTACTTTTAATTATGATTTTAATTAAAGCACCTAACCTAGTAAATCGTTCTTTCATATAAAATGTTTTTCTTATTTTTACTATAAAACTATTTGACTTAGAAAGAAGCTAACCCCCTTCCGTTGGAGCATGTAGACAATTTAGTATACGGGAAGCATGTGCACTAACTTAAGTACTAACTTATATTAGTTACCTTCACTTTTTTGGAGTGTTCCGTACTAATCTTATACCTTCTAGATTATCTTAAATTCCTCTCTTTTTCTTTTTACTTATGATATAAGTCAGTATACTCAAGGTACCTCGCTACTTTAATTTGTACTCGTAAGATCTTTATAACATATAATAGTTTAACAGCACACTCCCTTTTTATTAAAAAACAAATTTTATTTCTAGATTAGATCACGAATGAACATAAATCCAGAAAAAGAGAGTGCTGAGAGAGCACGGGGAGGGGGGGGAGAGTCTTACATGTTTAGGAAGTAATAATTTGTATAAGGACCTTCGTGAAATTTATAAGAGGAGTTGTTCGTCAAAACCTTTATGAAATTGACAGGCTTTCCTATTCATGTAAGAGCGCGCATAGTATATTATACCACACACCATGCTTGACAAACAATGTGAGTGAATAGAAATGGAAGGAATGTATTTCTTGTTATCTTCCAATATTTAGTTAACCTAATTAGTCGCACATTTTTTTTAGGATTTACTTACATGTCCTACTAGAGTAGAGATATAGCATGTTCACTTAGTAGTTACAAAGGAAACTTAGTATATTACAATTATAAAAAATTTATCTATAGGTTTTCTCTACTTAAGTCAATACTTTTGTATATCATGTAATCTCTATAATTATAATAAATGCTTAAACAATGTGACCGACAAGAGGGACACAAGAACAAATAGCATCGTATGTAATGGATAATCACAAAGAAACATATATATAGAGTAATCCATGCCTTCCTTGGTGTCTACTAAGTTTATACGAAGTTAAGAAAGAAAGACTTCCAATATTCTGTAATATAATAACAAGAGTAACAAAGTATATACTATCTCTAATTATATTCATTTAGTACACTAACAGTACACTTAGTTTTAATTTACAAATAAAGAGCCTACAACTATAAAAGAAATTACCTTAACTTAATAAAACCCTATCCCCTTGCGCTAAGTACCACTAGTGAAGATTCCTACATAGTTTTTTAATAGACTCCTAGAATCATTCTATAACAATACTTCTTTCTCTCTTATAATTCATTCTATTTCTCAACAAACGACTTAAGTTTTATTCACACACTTATGGATCTAATTAGTAAATAGCGCATAAGTATTATAATTTATTTTATTTATTGCATATATTTAAGGAATTAATAAGGATATCCCAAGTGCGTGCCAAATTTGTTGTCTTTTCATTTAGAAGTTCTAAGTTTATAAACGTGTGTTACTCAGGTGAATGCTTTGTTTTTTCCCCAGTAATTGTTACTTTCTATTACTTCTAAACTTAATAATAAAAGAATTTCCTTCTCTACTCCATTTTTTGTTTTGTGCGTGTCTTTGCTTTGATTTCTACCAAATTCTACATAGCACATATTATTTAACTATAAAAATATATTCTAAATGAAGACAACTAAAATTATGCTTTGGATCTATAGTAACTAATTCATTGTGTATGTAAGGAAGGATGCCATCTTATCTATACCTCAAGGGCTATCACGTCTTGTTATACTCTATTTACAAGGAAGGTTGTCTACATGTACATTACTTAAGTTTTTGCTTGAGTATGTTCCTCGACAAAGGGTCTTGGCTTTTCATTTGGTGTGTATTCTTCTCCATTCTATTTTCTTTTATAGAGAGCATATTCTCTTCTATATTATCTTATATTATACACATACTTAGGAATTGAACTTATTTCTTCTATAGCTGTGTCAGCAAGCTTTTACAAAATTGTAAGGGGGTGAGCCATAAGTCTTAACTTTAGTTTTGTGAGTATGTATACAACAGGATTTTTAAGATTTACGAGTGATTATTGCACAGAAATGAAAAATGAAATATTTGCAACTTGGTTAATCGGTTATATAAGATATAGTCAAAATCACTTGCGTTAAGCGAATACGCAGTGTAGTTATAAGTCAGTTAATCAATTTTATATAAGAAGAAAGAAACTAGCTAACTAAGGTTATATCTCTGCCTTTATCACAAATAGAAATAATAAGAAATATGTGTCCTTAAAAATGACTACATGCAAATCCATGCCAAGATATAGGGAATTCTAATACCTTAGTACTTTTACGAGCACAGCCCTAAGTAAATCAATTTATGTGTTACCCACTTTACTTTATATCATCAAAGAATAAATTAAGACGTAAGGAATACTTATGTAGTAACTAGTTTAGAAGGAAAGTACTAGCATAAAATAATTATGACTTATAAGTACCCCTTGTGAAAAGTCTACCCTAGAGAAATAACTTTATAAATATTAAAAAGAAGGCTGAAACTATCGCTTACTTAATAAGCTCGTAAATAATTGATGTTTAATTAGGGGAAAGTCTTTTCCCCTTACTCTTTAAATAATTTTGTTGCATGAGATTTCCTTATTTCACTAGTTATATAAAGAGTTATACCCTCTCTTAGTAAGTAGTATCTAAATAGTAGTATAAAAAAAGACATTACATAATACTAAATACCTGTTAGGTGTGCGCATAATGAATTACTAAAAAGGGAATTCTATACTTATACTTTAGATAGAAATCACTATAGTATTATAAATAGGCCACTACTCCTTGTTTTTATAAAAAACTAGAAAAACCAAAAAATTTTTCTCAATGTGTAACTATCATTTTATAAGTATACTAGGAAAGGAACTTACAAGAGCTAAGTAATCTCTCTTACATAAACATCTTATAGCAATACTCTATACTAAGGAGGTTATGTTATAAGGTATTCCTTAGTTTTTATAATTAAGAGTTACCCTATGTATATAAAATGCATCTATTATATAAGTATGCTTAATTATAAGTTATTTTAAACATGTATAAGAGAGATAAATTTCCTGGATAATAACCAACACTTAGAGACACGCGTTATATACACTTCCCTATACTTGATAAATAATTATATTTAATCGTGCTATTATATACCCTTTTTTACAATTAAGACATAGATGTACTACTGTTTATAACCTTACTGTAATAGTTAAGTCTCTTTTTTTTTTTTTACGCAAACTTATAGGATAAACACCTAGGTACTGCAGGATAAGAACGCACACCCTATACTCTCTTAGTAATTGAATAGCATAGGAGAGTACCTTCTTTATAGGGCCGTAGAAATTAACTCTTACATCAGGTATTATTTTATTCTAAGACTTATAAAACTACTTAACCTTATAAATATAAATGTCTGTATAAACACGTGTTTACCCTAAAGAGACTGCTATATACAAGTACTCAATAGGAGCTGCTTTAGTCCTTAGGTAAGACTTAGTACTCTTTTAAATCTTCTAGTAAAGCATAAATTGATCTGGTGCAAGAGAGTCACACTACATAATATTATGTAAATGCTTATTATGAGATACATATTATATTTAGTAATACTATATTCGCTCCCATACAAATATATTTGAAAGCGATAAGTGCCTTCTTTATACTTGAGTGCGTATGTAATACTTCAAGCAATAATTATATAATAGAGATAGTTTCCCTTTTAAAGCTATAGTAGCAACTCCCTTATACTTAAGAAAAAAGAAGGAGAGAGCTCTAGCCTATACTAGCCTATCTATATTTTATACACTAGATAAGAGCTTCCCAAATAGTATCTGTTTACTTATGTACTTAGGGAACTCTAAGGCAAGTTTATTCCATTTTAATCTCTTCAAAGCCTTCCCTCTAGAATATTTGTACTTTATAGAAGAGGTCACCCCCCTGAAGTAATTATTTTTATAAAAAGAGAAGGGAAGAGTCGCCTATAAATCGTCGCTAAAATAAGAACTAGTAAATATAGTCTTAGTTAACAAGCTTTAATTAAAGTACTAAATATATACACCTTTTCTCTAATTAAAATAAATTAAAGCTAATCATATAAAATTATATAAGGGGTCGTCTTTTAGAATGTCTAATTTACTACGCTTAGTAATGTACTGAAATAAGTTGCACCTCTCAGTTAAAATTCAAATGCTAGGTACTACATTACGCTAGTTATAAATATAATGCTTTTATAGAAGAGGAAGAACTTAACTTATTAAGTAAAGAAGCTTTATGCAACCCTTACACTCTATCAATGCTTTGTGTAAGTATCAGGTCTTAACTTTATGTTATTACAAGAGAAGATATTATTTTAGTTATTAAATGATAGGAAGAGTACTCTTTTTATACCTTTTTAATAGAGTTACTTAGAGATAATACAGTCTTTTGTATTATATACTTGTATTAAATTATTATATTCTAGAGAATGACTTGAATATACTTTAAAGTTGGGTATGTAAGTATCCTTGCACCACACACACTATAGAAGGGAGTGTCTTTTTACTAGGAATAATTAATGAAAAAGTGTAATATAGTGCTAAATTTTTTTACTAAATAAGAAAATATTGTAGAAAGTCTGTCTAGAGTTATATTGAGGTATACACTTATATACTAATAGCTTACCATTTTTGCTCTATTATAAGGGGCTGATATGGAGAAATACACACATACATAAATAGCTTAGGCCTTATCAAATATTAATTAGTTTTAAGCTCTCTACAGAAGAGGCATATACTAAGACACTATATTTAAACAAAGAGTAAGGTCACTGACCTCCATTCTTCTTTAATAAAATATTAACTCTAAAGTGTACTAAGACAGAGCTTTCTTAAGAGCAAGGCGTTGTACTTAAATATTAAGGGATCTGCGCATGTACCTTGAGGAGATAATTGACTTAAAACTAAGGTATACTATAATTCATATTTACTAGATGAGCTTCTTTACTAACAAGGTATAAGTCCACTTATACGTTTTTCAAGTACTACACATACACAAAGGTTCCCTACTTTTACCTTAAATTAGAAAGGATTTATAGTACAGAATACCTTCTACAGAGAGTTGATAGCATACAGCCTTTAGGGGCTACTAGTAAAGACTTGTGAAATGATCCACAAGGAATACTCGCGCCTCTAATATAGAAGTTCTTGCTAAAAATAGTTCATTATATCCTATTGCTTTATTATATAATTTAAGGAAGGCAGCGTATACCCTTAACATACCTTCAGGGAAATAATTATATAATAAAGAACATACTAGGTAACCTAATACAAGATAAGATGGAAGAGATTCTGACCTTATTTCCTAAACTCTAGGGAAAGAAGCCCTCGCGTTACTTAGGATATCCTTACTGAATATGTTTTACTCTATATATAATATCTTACTTAATAAAATGAGGGAATAATTCCTTATACTATTATATAAGGTGAAAGAGTTTTAATAACTATAAAAGACATAACATAGAAAAAGGTTTACTTGTTCTAATCTTAACTAATAAATAGTAATATAATACAGTTATTGCTTAGAGAGAGGTACTAATTTAATTAATTGTATTTAATAGAGACATTAGAATAACTTTCTTGAAAATAGATCTAGAGAAAGAGCTAGTTTATTACCCCCAAAAGTATATAAGCCTTCGTTTAAGAGTACCTTACTATAGTAGTAAACTTTTATTTTATTTTGCTATAAATTTACTGGGGCGTTGTTAT
This sequence comes from Plantago elongata, assembly GCA_036897095.1. Classification (NCBI taxonomy): domain Eukaryota; kingdom Viridiplantae; phylum Streptophyta; class Magnoliopsida; order Lamiales; family Plantaginaceae; genus Plantago; species Plantago elongata. The sequence continues at coordinate 15,058 of JAYMSP010002487.1, forward strand.
ACCTAAAATATAATAGGGAATTTTTTACTCTACAAGAATAAGAGAGATTACTTATACGCCTACGCTTCTTATATAAGATAGATAGAATCCTTTGTCCTTGTTTATATTATACAATTTATAAATTTACGCACTCTTTTATAGGATATAATTTGCGAACCTATCTCTATTACGATTTTAGGGGCAGTTTAAATATTTCATGTAGGGGTCCTCTTACTATTTTATAACACGCATTTAGGCTAAAAAATATATGCTTTCATTTTTTTATAAATATAGGGGCCGCTATCTCTTTTATTGTATAAATATATTATATAAAGTAATTAACGCCAAGAGAGTGATTCATCTAGTTTTAATAATATAGTTAAATACTTAAGTACGCATTTACTAGGGGAGTATATAGTTTACTCTTAATAAATTACGTAGGACTGGAGGGCTTACTCTAGATAATTATAAAGTACTAGAGTTTACATAAATATAGAGTATATGCTTGCTTATACTCTAGAGTAGTGCCTTTTAGAGAAAAAACTCTAATGTAAGAGAGGAGTACTAATACTTTTTATAACCTATTAAATATGGGTGCCTATTAGAAAAGAAAGATTAGAAGGATAGGAAAGAAGAACCCCCATATTTCTTGCTCAATTATTTATAGAGATGGCTTAGGTGTACTAGAAAAAGAAGCACTCCTTTTTTAATATCATTTTAAAGCTAGTAAAGGGCCCTATTTTATAATACTAAAATACACTAGATTCGTTAAGTAAACGATGAGGTATTAAGGAAACTCTGTAGCAGCTAAGCATTTATTTATATGCTTTATACTCTAAGTTACTTCATAAATCTAACGTTAAATATTTGTATAAGGGGACTCAGCTTGCTACTTTTTATAAATCGATATGCCTTTTTATGCATTTATTTCAGGAGACATATATTAATAAGAATATTCTTCTTTAACAAAAGCTTTAGTAAATAGAGTTTAAAAAGAGTCCACTTTTTCTTACTATGCATTAGTAAATAGACGGCTACTAGTCTTGCCCACATTTTACTACTCCATAGATCAATCTAAATATGTATTATAACTTTACTAGTGACTTTAAGGTACACAAGTAATAATTACTTTATAAAAAAATAGTAGTATGCCTATCTTATAAAGAGGCTAGAAAAGCACAGACAGTCTTTTCTCCGCAAAGCTAAAGAGTTCTTCTAATTACTTAGGGTGCGCAGAATTGATAACTAACATTTGTATGCTTAGAGGCATTAATAAGTAAAGTATTGCCCCTTTCACTATTAAGTAGGATACATTTAAGTGCAACCCTATAAGTTACAAGAAGGAGGGGTTCTTTCTTAAAGGAAAATTACACACCATTCACACTACAAAGTCTTTCTAAGTAACAAGATGCACCTAACTATTAATAAAGTATTTAAGAAAGTTATACTTAATAAATAATTCTATACTAACTAGTGCATGATTTACTGTTTGTTCTTTGGACTATTTATTATCATGTTATGTAGTTTGTTTAGGTTTATATAAGAAAGAGCTCTATGCTTATTCTTTAAAATACCTATGATTTTTAATAAATTTTTTTATTTCTTACATTATAAATATAGCACTCTTTCTCTCTACCTTATGTCATTATAAGGAATGATACTTACTTTCTTGCACTATAAACCTTATAATTTAATTTATAAAACTAGAAAAGACTCTAAACATATTAGACATATAAATAGAGTACACAAGTTTCACTAAAATTTTAAGTGCCGCCCTTTTCCTAGAAATACTAGCTGTGCGCATTCTTTTCTTATACGAACACAAGTATTTATAAATAGTAAAAGTATAGGTAATGGGAATACTTTCTTCTAGGACTTATTAATTAATATAGAATATAACTAGGTATAAATACTAAAGAGTATACTCTATAAACTGTAAGATTAAGGTACTAATAAAAGTGAAGGGCAACCCGCTCCTTTTTCTATAAAGCATCTAGGTTAAACGATATTAATAGTTCTATTATAAAATAAGCCGATAAGAACCCTCTTTTAAAACTGCTCTATCAATAGAGTGAGTTTTTATTCCTTAATAAATACATATAAGACACTAGGGGTGTACTTTTACTTTATTAAGATTTTATCACTTTAATAGTTATATAAAGATAGTTTCCTTTCTTAAGCTTAAAGAGTTTAGTCTTACCTCTTCTTCTAAATTATACTACATGAGTACATAGAATTTATTACGTAAAATACTTGAGTTATCTGAACTAATTTAATTATAAGCTTAGGGCACTAGTACTCTCCTAAAGTATAAATCTAAGTATAGTGTATGCTAAAAAAAGCAATCCCCTGTAGCAACAAATATTTATATTACGAAGGGCTTTCTTCTCTACGTTATACTGTATGTATTAAGTTAGGAGGACTCTATTTTCTCTATAAAGCAAGAGTAATATTATATTCTATAGAAGCTAGTAGTATCTCCTTCTTAAGTATGCTTTTCTATAAAATTACTTAATTATAAGACTAGCGTATAAAAAAAGAATAAGAGACTTATTTAGTACTATAATAATAAAAAAAATAAAAGGAAAGAGAGCCCCTAATTATGTAGGTATAAGTTTGAGCTACTTATAACTAGATGTAGTTTATCTTAATTTAAGGCAAGGATATAATTTATTAACGGAATACTTTTTCTCTCTTTTTCCATAATATTTATTTAACTTTAAGTAATTTTCTTAGGTAAATCTATTAAAGAGCGAGCTCTACGTAAAGCACTTTTATAAAGGGCAGCTTATATTTATAAGAGCTAATAATAGTATCATACTCTAGTAATAGGTATTTCTCTTATGAAGTAGAAACTTAAATATAGTAAAAAAAAGTGAAACAGCGTAAACTCTCTATTTAATGTAAAGGAAAACTCTAGTTATTTCCCTAGCAAATGAGTAAAAAAATATTTACTGTTTCTTTAGTAAACTTAGTTCTATATAGCTCTAGTAGTATAGTTATAAAGTGTTGAGCGTTCTAGTTTCCCCTATAAATAAAGTTAATTAGGGTGCACTCTTTTTTCATAACCCTTGAATTTTATAAGTAAGACTTCTTAAGCAAAAATTATTTAAAGTATTAGCGTATTCTTAAAAGAGCGCGTATTATAAAAGTGTCTTATGTACCAAGTGTTATCCCTTAGCTTAAATAAGAATAAACCTTTCTAGTCTATATAAAATAACTTATAAGCCTTAAGAATTAAATCCTAGTAATTATATAAAGGAGGGTGCTAGAGTATTTCCTCCTTAACTAAAGGTATAAGACTCTTTATTATAAGTGTCTAGTTGATTAAAGTTGCCTTAAAAATCTTCCCTAATAAGCTATAACTACAAAGTCTATACTGCCTTAAAAGGGTATAATAAGATAACAAAGGGGTTGCTGTACTACTCTTGCTTTTAAATATAATTGTTTATAAATATAAATGAGTAACTACCTTTAGAATAAATTAATTTGAAAGGTTAAGTACCTAACAATGTAAGAAGGGATTTATTACACACTATTTATTAAGGGAATGTTTCCTATACTATATTCTACTTGAATAAGGGGAGAGTTACTTTACATTACGAATATGTCTTTATAAAAAAAATAGAAAATGTTTGCCGGTAGAAGGTAGAGTGTCTTAGCCTTAGCTAATTAGAAAAATATATTTATACTAATAAGAATCCTTAATTTGGCTTATACATAGAGAGAATTACTTATATACCTTCTCACTATTTTATAGAAAGAAAAAAGTGCAAGTGCTGCTAATGACATAAACTGATACATACGCCTAAAAAGAAAGGGAAAAGGCCACTCTTGGAATCAGTATCACCGTTTTAAGCAATTTATTTTCATAATTCTATGACATACCCAATTTTAGGAGCAGTTAGAATTTGAAATCATAGAACCTTCCTCACGAACTATTCCTGACAGAAAAGTCACTTCACGACTATGGAATAGAATAATAAATGATGGGACTCACGTGCTATTGGTAGATCCTAGCCTAACAAATGTAAGTGGGATACATATCTTCCTCTTTGAATTGAATCGTGTTCCTTGCATATTGTGGGTGTTACTCTTTGGTAGGCCTTAGATATGTTGCTGAGCTTCGAGTGAGTTCTACTATATTATTTTATTAAATTTAACTCCTTACTGGATGGAGATATTCTTATTGCATTGCAATAGTTAGAAATTCTAGGCTTCTTCTTTGTAAGTTTTAAGAATTGATTGCTATTTGGTGAGGAAGTACATGTTTTAGTACGAAAAGTTCACCCATACATAATACTACATCTTAGAGACGTGCTCTGTGCAAGAATTCACAATGTGATAGTTCCTGAAAATACCTGTGTATGCTCTTCAAGTACCCATAAACAAACACCTTACTCCTTTTATTTTATGACTTGCACGATTCTGGACTGGTCTCTAATTTCTAACTGCTGGATGACCTAAAGAGAAAGGCTAAGTTCACATGACTGCAGTTTATATAATATTAAAGGCAGTTTATCGTTAAGATCGTTAAGAATAAAAGTTTTAAGAAACTTTGTTCATAAGCAGTTTAACATATTTAAGAAGAGTCTTTCTTACAACAGATGGATTTTATGCTCTTTTCTTTTTCCAACGTAGTGCCCACGGTGAAATACATTTATACATTTCCAAAATCACGAATACCTATAAACAGATATAGATATAGGCAAAACATTGAAAGTTCTGGATTATCCTAATATAAAATAAAAAACTTCTGAAAAGAGCGTAATCCTGGTGCACAGGATACTTATCGCCGAATAAAAACCTTTTATCAGCAGAATACGTTAATTATGAAGGGAGATAGGCTAGAACTAGTTAGAACTAGTAGTAAATAATATACAGCAGTTACTACAAATATACTAAAAATGCCAAATATTAGAATAAATATTACTGGGAGATTATCTATATAGAACAAAAAACTAAAGAAAATTGACTATATAAACGAGTGCTTAGTGATTTATTTATATATATCTACTAATACTAAGTAAACCGGAGAGTGCAAATTATTTTTCGATATTGAGTTCAAAGCAAAAGATCAGAAGACTTGAATTAAGCTAATTATTCTATTCCATTATCAGGGATTACTTACTGCTATTTTTCTTGTTTTATCCTTTTTTATTTATACTATTATGCTAGACCCTTTGCTCTTGTCTATGTAAATCACATTTACCATTATTGAATGAGGAAAAAACCCAACAAAGGTGCTTTTTTTATATTTACCATATATTTCATTCATACATATAAGAAATATATGGTAAGGAAGAGATTATAATAAGTATAAACTATCCCAAAAAGATAGAGAATATAAGATCAAAATAAACGTAAAACAAAGACCTACTTTGACTTTGTTGGATTTGGATGAAATTCTTAAGTAATAACGCGCATGGTAGAAAGCCTATAGTTCTTACTAAATTAATAGGTTGATATACATATTCGAAAAGAGTAAACGACCCCACGAAATATATTATAAATATTCGCAAGGAAAAGTTGATAAATGACTTCTAAAATCCAAAGGACGTGCCAGTTGCAGCTACATACATCATTACTACAAAGTACAAAGGCGCATAACATAAAATTGGTGAGAATGAATACTTGGAAATATCTTCTATTAGATAGAAATAAGAGCAAAAAAGACAATTGCTAGTATGTATTTTTGTGGTAGACATGCATATTAAATTCGCTAAGATAAATTTAATATTATTTCCAAATACCTTGCTTGGGGTTACCATAGTAATAAGTATTATAGGAAATTATGGTCAAAAATATAGAGTTTTTAAACTGCAAGCGTAGGCCAAAAGGATTAATCATTATTGTCTATATTTGTATTTGTTTGGAAAAGGTAAATTAACTTAACTGCTACCACTAAATATTCTAGGTAATACAGGAGGTATCCAAAAGTAGATATAGGGAATCACCAAATATATGGCATTATTATAAATAATATACAAAGTACTCGTCTTACTTAAGGAATGGGATATCAAAAGAAAGAGAGAGTCAACGCATTTTAAGCAAGGAAAGAAAAACTTATGTAGCGGAGTAAGTAAATCCTTATTCGTGATATGATAGAAATCTTAATATTATTTTATTTGTGTGCTGGATTTTTCAGTTCGGAGTTATAAACACGCATTATGTGCAGTATAGAAGAGAAGAATAATAGACAAAATCTTTAGAAGAATGATTCCGAAGAGACGAGTACTAAGCGAAACATGGAAAAAGAAAAAGCGAGGAACAAAGTACAAGCAACAAAAATAACTCGACAAAATTATACAAGTATAGGACCAACCCAGAAAATGTATACAAAGTATATTTCTATTATAGAATATGACATTGCTGCAACTACCGAGAAGATCTAAAAAAGGTGAAATGGTTGATTTACTTGCTCGTGTTCCTTGGCTTACTTACAATGGGTTAGAGCTCCTATCTGCTTTACTAAATATCTGATAGCTTCGAAAATGACTTAGGAAGATGAAATATATTACTCGATTATTTATACATTGGTATTGGATGGAAAAAGCAAAAGATTTGACTTAAGTCGATTCTATTCCATATTCAGGACTGCACCACTTGTTGTTATTTTTTCTTATATGCTAGGCGTTTTCTATTGTGTTGGCACCTTTTTTGAATATAATAATGAACCAGCAGCTTACATCATCATTATGTATAGTTTGACATTTGACTCTTAGTATACCTAGAAATTCTCCTCTACTTTCCTCTATTAGATATTAGAAAGGATACCTGCTTCCTTTGTTGTTTGTTACTCTTACCTTCTTAATCCGATATTGTATGCTTATTAGTATAACCTTACCTATCTATATAAGACGTTTATGCAAAGTTCTAGTGGAGTATCCTTCGAAAACACTTGTAATTTGATTATTACCTTGTTTGTAGGAATAATAATTCGTTATAGTTTACCTGCCTTTTGAAGGAAAAGACACAAGAAGCGAGACACAGCAAGACTTAACTCTGTTAAATAAAAGACTTTGTTAGAATTAATATAGAACGAAATAGATCTCTTCTTCTTAGACTCCAAAAGTACTCGGTGGTTTAATTGGTTGTTTGATTGGCTAGCATTTTTCTTATTGTTTTTGATTCTCTACCATTCAGCAGAGAGAAAATACATGCCTTAGTTTAGAAGCTCCATTTAGTTAGTTAGTAATCTATTTAGAAATTAGAAAGAAGCGGTTATTTTTAGTATAATTCATTTTAGATTCGACATACCTAGGGAGGAAAAAGATTAAGTAACTAATAAATATAAGTTTCAGTAAATAGGTTGGGTAATTAAGTAAATATATGTCTTTCTACCAACAGAGTACATTTATAAAATGAACAGGGTGTAGGTGTTTGTATGGAAATATGAGTGCTGTTTTACATAATAAAAATAAAGAGTAGAAAAGGCAGAAATATGGCACAAACTTAATAAAGAAGAGCCTTCTCTGTTAAAACACGAATTAACTAATCTTCTGTTCCTTGAGATTGTCCTAATCTTGTGTCCTACTTAGCTATTTCTCTAGATCTTCCGCTAATTCTTTTGAATAATATAATGGTTCACCAAATTGTCAATTTCATTTCATAACTCTAGAATTACTAAACTAAACAGCATCCACTTTATTATAAATTTCACCCCTTGTTTTGTCTTACGAACTACTTAACTTTTTGTTGTGTAGTAAGCTAAGCAGGTAGAGTTTACCTTTGTGTTTTGTACTGCTGTAGTATAATATATATATAGAAAATTACTCTTTCTTTTCTTCTCTATTAGTTGTTTTGGATCTCTACTACCAACAATTGTGCATATTTTCCCTATTTCATTTCTAAGGACGAGTACCATACTTTTTTACACACCAAATCGTCTATTAATAAATATATCTTTTGCCCCTTCTTCTGAACCACTCTTTATTTATTTTTAAAATTAGAATTGGTTGTAGTCATTGAATCTTAAATGTATTTTATTTCCAATATAGTTTATCGAGTGAAGAGTGATGAAGAAAAAGTTCTATGGTTATTTGTCTTAAATCTTATATTTCTTTCTATGTAATAAATGTGAATTAATTGTGGTATCGAAAGTATCGTATTTTATATTCTTCTATGTATTTTCGTCTTTCATCGGTTCATGCAGCAACACAACCAATCTATGAATTTTTTAAAATCTTTCTCAGCCATTTATTACTATCTTCTATACTATAATACAATAGTATTTTTCCAAATAGTTGAATTTACTACATTATTATTATATACGTAACAGCAAGCAGCTTATTTTTAGCGGGAAATAACTAAAACTAAAATATGACACCAAGAGAGTATTAGATCCGGGGTATAAGTCCTAAAGAGTTAAGGAGTTGGAGGATCTAAAATAGCTTATGAAAGAATCAATGACTTCTCTTATTTTCACCTAAACCCCACCTTCCCTCCATTAATTATTTGTTTTACTATTTCTTTTTTGTAGCCTGGTATAACCTGGTTCTTCTTTCTCTTTGTTTGAAATACAGATCTACTTAAAAGTCGTGGACTATCTCTAAGAACTACGAAATATCTAAGGAATGCACCTAATTAACTCACGCAAAATATGAATATTCTCTCAGGTCAGGTATTAATTTTGAAGCTATAATTAGAATAGAAAGTAATGTTCAAGGTTTTTCTTCCTTCATAGTAATGGAAAGCAAACTATCTTCTACAAAGTACAAAGAACACCTACTCAAATTCATAAATAATAATTAAGATTTCCGGAAACGTGACTACTTGTTCTCTAAGAAGCTATCCTAAGGCAATAAAATATGTATAATTGGATAGAAGTTCAAGATATCCAAAATACCTTTATTAGTATAGTAAAAAAAGAGTAAAAGGGTTAGGACAAACAAAAGTACACAGTAGAACTAACTAAACAACCTAAAAGAAATAGTTGAGGAGGTCCTA
>JAYMSP010002488.1:0-23984 GCA_036897095.1 Plantago elongata
AGTACCCTGATTATTATTATTAATCGGTAAATAAAATGATTAACTATTACTTTACTTACACCACTACTGATTTTCAGTAACTTTTTTTAATCGAGACTACTGGTGATTATCCTATCATTAATTTATGCTAACCGTGATTATATTTACGATAATTAATTAATAATCGTACTTAATATTTAATTAAGGCCAATCATGCTTAATTTAATTACTTAACTCATTAATTAAAAACTGACATATTTAGCGTAACGATAATTAAATGGGTAATCAAGTTTAACCGGTAATTAGCTTTGCATTAATTAAAACTAATTGTAATTAACTTAACCGTAATTAACTATTAATTAATATTAACAGTAATTAGCTTAATAATAATTAATTACTGATTAAGACTAACCGTAATTAGTTTAACGATAATTAATTATGCTAGTTAATTGACAATTAACTAATTACAGTTAATTAACTACGATAATTAAACGACGATAATTATCGACTAATTAAACTAATGATGTTTACTTAACATGTAATTAAATAACGATAATTAGCTACTTAACTACGATTAAATATTAACGAGCGGTAATTAACAATAAAATAATATTAAACGAAACTAACCAGATGCTCGTCGAGCGACGGACAGAGTAACGACGTAACTGCAACGAACCAGGCACGAGCCACGCAAAGCAACGCAACACAATGAACAAAAAATTAAACTAAACTCGATTGTTCGATTAATATCGAATTCGATCGAGCGAATTTACCGGAGACTGGTCGAGTTAACGACTCGTATCCGGGTTGGGGCTATTCGACAGTCTGTCGAAGTGGGTGGTTGGCCGGAGCCGGGCGGCGGTTCATCGGAGGATGGTGGCCGGAAGGTCGAAAAAGGGGCTGAAAAAGAGGGAATCGGGAGGAGAAGAGAGCTGTGAGATAAGGAGGAACCAATGGAGTGAGAATGGTGAAGAAATGGAGCCGGGGAGTCCCTATTTATAGGACTCCGGCGGCGGAGAAGCGGTGGTGGATGTGGCAAGAGAGTGAGCCACGTTCTACCACTCAATTTCAGCCGCGTTTTGCTCTTCTCCGTTCTTCCTTCCTTGCTAAGCTTCGATTCGTGGTGAATTCTGGGCCGTTCCCTCCATGTGGGAGAAGGCGGCGCCGCCGGTTCGTGAAATGGCGTGTGGCGGAGTGTGCGAAACGAGGCCAGCACGGGCTCGAATTGGGCGGAACACGAGCGGGCGTGTGGAGGCACGGTGGTGGCTTGAGGAAATCGATCCGACTTGGCTGCCAATTCATCGAATCGGAGCCGAGTGAGCAGATTGCTGCGTTTTCCTTACATTTTCCCGATCAGCAGCTTGATGAAGAAGATAGGGGCAAAATGACGATTTTGCCCCTTGGCTGAAGTAGAAGGAGTTTTACACTTAAGGGCAGGCAATCTGGTCTTTTCGTCCTTATATTTTTCTAACTCGTTCTGACTACTAAACGGCTTGTAATTAAATTCGGAAAAATGTCAAACCACTTCTCGGACCTATGTCGCGTCATTTCTGAGCCGACAGAAAAATAAAATAAATAATTTATTTTATAATATTATAATATTATTTTATTCGGGATATCTAGTTTCTATTTTTAACGTCGAATCTGCTCGACATTAAAATACGACATTCAACCTAACCTATTTACGAAATTTCTCTACTCGTATAAAATATTAAAATTAATATTTTATTCAGCTACTAAAAGTCGAAAAATTTTACGAACCTTACAAGTTTCCCGTCAAGAAATTATTTGTCAGATCCTCGTGCTCCCACCTCCCCCTCTCCCCAACCGCCGTCCGTTATTGATCAAGAAAGTAGGGGGAAGGCCGAAGAGAGCATCTGCCAAAATTCCCTCCCGGTTTCCAACAACCACCCATGGTGCTATGTGGTCACCGCAATGCACCGCGTGCACAAATATTATTATTTTACAGACATAATATCACATGCTACTACAACCTCAACCCCTTCAATCTCACGGAAAAAATGTAGCCTTACTAACTTAATTATAAATATTGCGGTCGGATACAAACCTATGGAGCAGGTTTGAGTATATGCCAGATTCGGACATAAACATCATTATTCCGAATCGAATGAATTCGAGTTGGATAGATTTAACCTACTTAAAAATAAGATAACGGAATGCCAATGTAGTAAAATATAGGTCGAGATGACTTAATAGTGTCCCTGAGTCTAGTTAATAAACATGCAAAGAAAAATGTATTTGAATCTATAATAGAAAATTATTTATCATTTATATACATTTGGCGTAATTTAATACTCCCTCCGTCCCAACTTCATCTTCCTTATTTCATTTTGGTCCGTCTCAACTTTATATTTCTCTTAAATGGAAAATATATCTCCTACTTTATACGTTATCTCTTACTTTAATCACCTTTCCTCCTACTTTATCATCATCGTTTCCTACTTTATTCTTTTTTTTTCCTACTTTATCACCACTCTTACTTTATTTAATGTTTTCTTAAAACTTGTGTCTGTTAATGCGGAAAGATGAACTTGGGACGGAGCGAGTATTTTATTGTGTATAAATTTTTTATATATAACAATGTTTGATTGTACACGAAGATGTATGTATATATCAAAGTGCAAATCGTTTTTATAACAGAGAGGCAAAAAACCTATATATGATTTGCATATAGGTACGTATATATATTGTAAATGAATAGTCATTGTTATATTTATTGATACTGAAATTTTACTTTCTTTTGTCGTAAACTTTTAATTTTTTTTTAGTAGCATTATTCCAATCAACCTTATAAATCATTTTGGTCAATATTTAGATCGGAATTTCTAATTGTACATTTGATAATCGAATATAAACTAATTGGACAGTACCAAAATCTTGCTCACCTAAACTGCACGATCCTTTATTTGGAGCAAATACTAATGACTTGCCTTTATGTCATAATGTTTCATTTTTTTGGTGATACCGTAACATCTTTAGATCAAATGTAGAAAAGAGGCCTTATTAGTTCAAAATTAATTACTGTTTGAATTTGGAGCACATAAGCACAATACCATATTCGTAGTCAAATAACGCAGATACAATTTGCTAGCTTAAGCCTTAAATTGATTTGGCACGTCTAGTGAGAGTATATGAAATAAAGCAATTTGGTTAAAGAGTTATTGTGAGATTTTAATCATAACTAAATATAAGATAATAAATTATACTCATGATTTGTTTTTCTCCTACAAAATATAAACATTTAAAAATAAATTATTTTTTAGAAGAATTTGCCACATAGAATTTTTGTTCATGTGGTATACTTCTTCTTTAAGATAGCCCACCACTTTTAAATAATATATGCATTGACTCAACTGAACTTAAGTAAGGTTGTGTCCTCAACTTCACTCTAGTTCGAGTAAATATAGTAGAAAGGAAGATTTTTCTAATTTATAGAAAATTTTCAGTTTCTACAATAAAGAACCGGTCAGAAATACTACAAACCGGTTATAAGCCTTTATATAGATATCCAAATAACACATATTTTCACACAAAATTTACAAAACCCAACAAATCTTTCCCTCTCTAGAAAAATCCTAGAGAAACACCAATCCCTCTTCCTCTTTCTCCCAATCCAAATTTTCAGATATGGTTTTACGTTTGAAATCTGCTTTCAGATCTCAAATTCGTACAGTGAAAATCGATTTTCGCAATTTGGTGTTTTGTTATGTTTTTAAGAGCTGGTGATATAATATTAAGCATCATTATTATGGTTTTAGCTTGTATTGGATATTTTCGCTTGTTACTGCTTTAGCGTAAATGCTATAGTTTTAAGGCCTATTATTGTAGGTTTAAGAAGTACCATTGTATTTTTAGTCTGGTAAAATATTCATGATTTAATTTTTTGTAAATGTTGTTTTATAGTTTTGAGAAGTAGTGTTATAGTTTTAAGATGTACTATTGTCATTTAAGCATCATCATCATCATCATCATCATCATCATTATTATTATTATTATTTGTTACATGTTTTGTGCTTTGTCATAGTCTTAAAAGTTATTTTTGTAGTTTTAAGATACATTGTTATGGTTGCAAGTATTAATGTTACAATTTTTATCTTATGTTGGGTAGCTGCATGTTATTATTTTTAACTCATATGTTATAGTTATACGACATATTGTTGTAATTTTAAGTACTAATGTTAGGGTTTTAGCTTCAACGAAGCATTTATGATTTGATTTATTTCAAATGTTTTGTAATAATATTAAGATGTGTGGTTATGGTTTTATATACTAATGTTACTGTCTATAACTTGTGTTACATGTTAATGCTTTCTTATAGCTATACAATAAAACCTCTATAAATTAATACTCGATAAATTAATAACTTCGATAAGATTTATAATTTGTCCAGTCCCAATTTGGGAGCAGTACAAAATTAGACCCGAATCGATAAAATAATAAGATAACAACTTTTTTGAAATTTCAAAGTATATATATTGATCACAACGAAACTATAAATTAATAATTACTAAAATATTCAATATATATGTGTGCGCGTGATACACTTTAAAGTTCTAAATTGTCTAGTAAAAAATGAATTATAGTTGCTTTTTTTTAAAACTTCAAATCTATATTGAGTTTATATTTGAATCTCCCCATTGCACTTAAAGTTGGAAAGTTGACTTCTTATAATGCAACAAAAAGTTGTGAAGATTTGTTGCCGCTTACAATGCTTTTTTTTCGAGTGAATGATTCCAAAGCTATTGAATCATCCTCAACTTCGTCATCAACTGTATTTTGAATGGAATCTGCTACAATTTCTTCAATGCTTTGAACCTCGTAAATTCATTATTTTCACCAGGATAATCTAGCAAATCGTTCACATCCATTTGTGTCAATATGAATACACGTGATTAAGTTCACAAGCTCACAAATCTGTTCTTCATAATTTGAATCGTGAAATCACTTGAGTCGATTGGATTCGTCGAATGAACTCTGCAGTGTCAAAAGCATTTTAAAGGTCATATGTAAAATCTTTTTAATATTTTTTTTCTGAAATGGCAAAGGTGACTCAAACCCCGACCTATTGGTTAGAGATGAAGCGTCTTACCAACTAAGTTGCACTTCATTGTCTAAAACCTCTTTAAATTAATAAATTATTAATTTATCGATAATAATTTCTCGCTAAATTAATAAAATTTCCATTCCCAACATTATTAAGTTATAGAGGTTTTACTGTATAATGCAATGTTATGATTTTACGCATCAATGTTACTGTTTTTAGCATGTGTTGCACATTTTATCTGTATTTTTAAGAAGCACCAATATGATAGTTCTAATAAGAGTTGTTGTGGTTTTAACCTAGTTATTGAATGTTATGTGCATGTTTGATGATGACATCAAGTTGGATGATAGACCTCTCAAAGTTGCAACTACAATATTGAAGCACCAACACATGCAACAAAATATAGATAGTTGAAGTTCACTGAAAAAATATTTATTGTAATTTTTTTTCTATGAGAATATATTTTAAAATATTTGGATAAATGAGTAGCTTATTTGAGCTTGTTTATTGTTATTTTATTAGTTTTTCTGTAATATTTAGATCTATTTAATGGTATTAGTCTGTCACTAAAAACTATAACAAATCGTAATAAAAATATCATGTACGTCCTTAAAACCACCACACAATTTGTTTAAACGTTAACAAAAGAGGTTAAAACTATAATTGAAACATACATTATCGACGCATTAAGAGCTAATAGGAATATCTATTAGTATTTTGATCACTCAACACAATGACTTATCCTAGTTTCAGAAAGGTGTTTACTCTAGGTCACTTGACCAATGTAATGAAGAAATTCACCAAGTATGATAGTTTTTAGAAACCTTGTAATAGGTTGTTAGGCCTCTGAATGTAATTTTTATTTAGCTCGAAGAAGACCAAGAAGGAGGCATCAAAGCAAAGGATAAGACCTTTTGCACAAATGTATCTGAAGACAAAGGAGGAAAGTCTCCTCAGATAGTTGCTTCGAGAATATTATGTAATCACAAAACAAAGTCACAACAAGTTTATGAGAGATGGAACATGTGATGCTTCAGAAAGCTACATGCATCTGTTGAGACTACAGGACGAAATATAGTACGCTGCATTTAATGTTGGACAAAAAGGTTACTATCCTTCTGCAGAAACTATCTGAAAAGAGATATATGCACGGGAGTACTAATTTCAAGATATGAACTGATTGAATTTGAAATATGACTAACAGATACTATTCAAATGAAAATCACATACAATTATATCAACTCGAACTACGATTATATCAACTATCAAGCAAGTATTCTATCAATCTTTCTTACTACAATTCTACAACCTGTCTGTTGCGAGTAACAATCTCGAGAATTCACTAATAGTTCTAAGTGTCCTGATCCTTCAACAAATAGTGTAATTTGTGAAATAGTTGAATTGTTGGATAACTATTTGAGATTCAT
Organism: Plantago elongata; assembly: GCA_036897095.1. Lineage (NCBI taxonomy): Eukaryota > Viridiplantae > Streptophyta > Magnoliopsida > Lamiales > Plantaginaceae > Plantago > Plantago elongata. The sequence continues at coordinate 6,472 of JAYMSP010002488.1, forward strand.
TCTCTTGAACAAATCTCACAAACTTGGGTCAGTAAAGTAGAACCTGCCATATACTGAATAAGTATATCAAGTAGTATCATCTCTTCAAGGTCTCTGGACATAACTGAAAAGTTATAAAGCGAAGCTTACCTGACAAACATCATAACCAACACCGTCAAGGCGTGGAGTACAAGAAGTACTTGATTTGGAAAATCAAGGAATAACTCCAAGGTTATCTTAAGTACATGAAGTACTTGGCTCTAGGAGCTGGGGAACAACTCAAGGGGAACATTTGGTTGGGAACCATTTATTTTAGGAATCTTAGAATAGGATCAATTGTAAGGAGAACTCAATTATCTGTTCTAGCGGATTCTAGGTCTCTAAAGGCCGAGTGGATTAGTTGGGGGATTATGCCACCTCCATATACCACTATACTTGATGTGTCATTTACTTTATGTATTTATATTTCAGCAACACACACATATATTTACTCTTGCTAAGCACAAACTCATTTATCTATCGCATAAATACTTCTGCTCTTTGATTTTAAGTATAAGATACCTTCAAGTATCTAAGAAATCGAGTTTATCGACAAAAGTTTGAAAAGACTATTCACCCCCTATAGTCTTTTCCTTTGCTGTTATCTGGACCAACAAGTGCTATCAGAGGAGGAGGTTTCCAAGCCTTCTGCACTGAACCTCGTTCCCCAGATAGGCAAAGGTTTTTATCGCTTTCCGAGGATGTTTATAATTGTGTGTTAAGTGTGCATGTATGTCTCTGAGTGATGCTCTGGTTCTGAAACCCGAGAATTACGAGAAATGGAAGAACAACATGATGCTACATCTTGAAGCAATCAATGATGAGATGATCTATGTCAATAAGGACGGACAAATCAAAATCGGACAACTCAAACAAGTCATTTCTGTATCTGATGGTCGGAGAAACGCTGATGCTGAAGGTAGTGACACTTAAGTATTGCTCTAGTTACCCAAAGTACTTCTAAAAAGAAGGATACCAAGAAAGTGTCTGATGAAAATGTTCCTGTAGTGCGTCACATGAAGAAATATGAGAGTCAAGAGATTGAAAGGAAAAAAAAGCCAAAGAGAAGCTGAAGAAGCATCTCGGTCCTAACTGTCATCAGCACAAGAGCATTCAAATGAACAACTCTTTGAACAATCTTGCTCAAAAAGCTGTTAGTACTGAAGTTGTTGAGATTGAAAATGACATCTGCTTCTATTGTAAGAAACCCGGTCACTTTAAACGTGATTGCCCTGCTTTTAACAGACTTAAGATGGGTGACAAAACGGAGAGAAGAACTTTCAAGAGAACTCAGAGGGCATTGCTCACTGAAGAGAGAAAGAAGATCCAAATTCAACTTGATGCTCTAGATGTTGAGTTTGATTATGAAGATGAGGATTCAGAGAACTCAAAATTACCATCACTAGAATTGTGTGGGATAACCCATGATGTTGTCGAATTTGGCCTAAAGAAGAATGATTTGTGTGGAGTTGCTGAGATTGTAGGTCCCAACATCGAAGATTGCCTTATGGCTGATGAGGCAATAAATGCATCACAATTTTTGTACTATGAAAGTGATGATGACGGCATTAAGGACTTGGAATTGGTCAAGAGTGAACTTGATCGACATGAGAGAGAATTTTTGGTTGCTGAGTCAAAAGACCAATATTCTGGAAGAATGCAAAGAAACTCTTGAAAAGCAGTTTCTGATTTGACCAAGGTATCTATGATTAAGGACGCTAAAATATCATCACTAAAATTTCAGATATCGGAGAATGAAAATTCTCATGAGCTAGCCTTTAATGAGCTAAATGAGAAGTTGAAGAAACTTCTTCTGAAAATGATGAACTCAGAAAGAAAGAGGTTTCTTTCAAATCATTTGTCCAAACTAGTGATATTCTCACGGAGGTTCAATCATATTTGAGAGATCCTTCTGAGAAAGGATGACTTGGACTTGATGCCCAATAAAGTAACTCCACTCCTCTAAAGAAGGGTGATGGAAGGTTGACCTTTATTAAAAGTCAACAGAATGGTTCCAAAGAAACCTATTGCATTGGTCATAAAGCTAAAGTTCATGACAAAGGTAAAGCAGTGCGACCAAACCTTTGAAGGAACAACAAGTCCCAAAAATAAATGTGTGTAAACAGTTTCTGAAAAGTAACATGATCCTTTAACTTGTGATCATCAACAATGCTGTATCACTTGGAAGGGAAGCATTAACGCTTTGGGTCTATTTTCTAACGTACCATTCTATGGATATAGGGATGATGCATAAACTAGTGAGGCCTTTGAAAATCGTGTTCAGAAAGTCAGTGGTGCTCGAAATGGTATTGGCTATCGTGCTATTCCTAATGCAACAATATAAGGAAGGACAAGAGTGATGGTGGAATGCTAGAATTGCTTATAGCAATTATGAGAAGTGGAATCAATCCCAAGCCACTGAAAATCTGAATGCCAGGGCTAGAAGAAACTTGGCCAGGAAGACTAAGCTTGTTGAAAAGCAATGTCAGAAACCTGACAGGTCTCTGAAGCCACCATGAGGAACACTAAGAAACACTCCAAGAAGGAAGATTGATCTGAAATCCAATGATACCAGAATTCCTCCTTATGTTCCAAGTAGATAAAAACCTACTCCTAAGAGATTTATTCAGAAATGGATTCCACATGAAGAGTGTTAAGTCTAAATGTTTCTATTTCTAAAGCACGAACCTAACTCCTGTTTCCTGTTTTGTGCAGAACGCATCTTGGACTAAGGCCCAATGGCTATTTGATAGTGGATGTGGGAAGCACATGACATGAGACAAAGTAAACTTGGTTGATTACATAATATATAACACATGACCAAATATTAGTTTTGCTGGCGGAGAATTAATTACTTCTATAGGATTTGGCAATGTCAAATTGGGGTCCCTCAAAGTTTCTAACGTATTACATGTTAAAGGTTTGAAATATAATCTTCTAAGCATGAGCCAGTTTGCAGATAGGGGATATTCGGTGAAAATAAAATTGAAGTTTTGCAAATTAATTGACAATGAGTCAAAGCAAATAGTCTTGGTTGCTAGGCGGAAAGGAAGTCTATATGTCGCTGATTGGACATCTGTCAAACTGAACAATGTCTCATGGTGAGTCACTCAGGTCACACTAAAGAACACTGGTTATGGCACAACATAATTTGTCACTTGAATTTCAAAACTCTGTACAAACTTGCCAAGAAAGAGTTAGTGGTTGGATTACCCAACAAAACATTCGGAAAGGACGGTGTATGCCCTGCTTGTCAATTAGGGAAACAATTCAAAATCTCTTTCAAGTCCAAAACCAAGCATTCATGTGTTAGACCACTGCAACTATTACACATGGATCTTTTATAATCATCTGTAATTAGTTATGCAGGCAAGAAGTATTGTCTAGTTGTTGTAGATTCCATCTCTAGGTTTACCTGAGTTGTCTTTCTAAAACAAAAATCTGATGCTAGGGTGGAGATAACAAACTTGCTGAACAAGCTTGAAGTCATGAAAAATGACAAGGTATCTGCAATCATAACAGACCATGGTACTGAATTTGTCAACCAGTACATAAAAGAGTTTTGGACCTGCAAAGGTATACAAACATCCACTATCTTTTGTAAGAACACCATAACAAAATGGTGTTGCTGAAAGGAAGAATAGGACCCTTAAAGAAGCTGCAAGGGCTATGCTAGCTGACACTGAAATAAGTGAAGTTTATTGGGTTGAAGCTGTAAATACAACATGCTACACTCATAACAGATGTTTCATAAACAAACACCATGGAAAAAATCTTTATGAGCTTTTGGTTGGTAGATCCACTAATATCAAACATTTGAGGGTGTTCGAATGTAAATGTTTTGTTCTAAACAATGGAAAAGCATACTTGAGAACATTTCAACCAAAGGCAGATGAAGGTGTATTTCTTGGTTATTCTACGAATAACAAAGCCTACAGAGTATACAACAAAAGAACAAAGAGGATTGAAGAATCAGTTCATGTGGTATTCTATGAGGGAAGCAAGAAAATACCCCTTGATGAAGAACTTTCAGATCGATTCAAAGAACTCTTGATTAAGGATTCTGAAGAAGAAACCTCATAAAGGAGAAACTCTGTCATTAATATTGAGGATGAGTCTGACGAAGAAAAGCATGAGGTGTCTTGTAACAACCAGATGACTCTTAGACATGATGAAGAATTTCCTATGAGGATTCTAGAAATGGAAACTGAGAATATTCTTTGTAGAGATCTTTCTGGGAATAACCTTTCTGAAAGTCGAATTCCAAAAATCTCTCACACTGAACAAATGTCTGATATTTACCACACTTCTAGTGTACAAAATATCACTAATACTTTAGAAGTATAAAGTCATAATCGTAGTGATTGACATTTAGATCACGTAGATAATGATCTTACTAGTTCAAAGACAATTATGAAATTGATTAGAGATCATCCTACAAAGGATGTGATTGGTCAAATTGATCGAGGTGTTAGAACTAGAAGATCAATAGCTGAAAATGCTAATTCTCTCTTTGGCTGTTTCATCTCAAACATTGAACCTAAGAATATTGAAGAAGCATTAAAGGATCAAGACTGGATCTCTGCAATGCAAGAAGAGTTGGATCAATTTGAGAGAAACAAGGTCTCGAAACTAGTTTCATTTGTAGAAGGAATATATGTGGTTGGAATCAAGTGGGTTTTCAGAAACAAGATGAATGAGTCTGGTGAAATAACCAGAAACAAGGCTAGGTTGGTTACCAAGGAATTTACCCAGACTGGAGGTCTAGATTTTGATGAGTCATATGCACTAGTTGCAAGATAGGATGCAATTGGACTATTTCTAGCCTTTGAAGCTCATAATGACTTCAAAGTTTACCAAATGGATGTCAAGAGTGAATCTTTGAATGGTGAACTTGTTGAGGAAGTCTATGTTGATCAACCACCAGGGTTTGAGGTATCCTCAGAAAGTAGAATGGTCTATAAGTTACAGAAAGCTCTAAATGGACTGAAACAGGCTCCAAGAGCATGGTATGACACTTTGGCCAAATATCTTATGGAAAGTGGTTTTAAGAAAGGTGATGTTGATAAACTTTATGTACCTTAAACCATGAGGGAAAACTACTTTCAAATATATGTTGATGACATTATATTTGGGCTAAACACAAGCAACTTTGGGATGACTTTGCTGATCTCATGAAGAGAAAATTTGAGATGAGCATGATGAGTGAATTTAACTACTTCATAAGGTTGCAAGTCAAGCAGCTTGATGATGGAATATTCATTTGTCAAATAAAGTATGCAAAAGATATGCTCAACAAATTTAATCTGAAGCCTTTTGAAAAGAATGCTAAGATACTTATGAGCATATGAACCAAAATGACTTATACTGAATTGGACAAGAGTATTGAAGAACATAAGTATAGGAAATTGATAGGTTCACTCCTCTACCTTACTCCAAGCAGACTTGATATTCAATATGCAGTTAGTGTATATGCTAGATTTCAGACAAATCCTATGCAATCACATTTGCAACATTGCTATGAAGATATTCAGGTATGTGAAAGGTACTGTAGAAGTTGGGCTGTGGTATCCGAAGGATAGTGACTTGAGTTTGGTTAGCTATTCATATGCTGACTATGCTGGATCTATGCTTGATAGGAAAAGTACCTCAGGAACCTGTCAGTTTTTGGGAACTAGACTTATCTCATGGTTTATCAAGAAGCAAAACTCAATTGCTACTTCTACCATAGAGGCTGAATATATTGCAGCTGGGTGTTGTGCATCACAAATTCTATGGATACAACAACTCAGAGACTATGGACTCAATGAAGAGAAAACTCCCATTTTATGTGACAACACAAGTGCTATTGCGATTACACAGAATCTCAAGTTTCGTGCTAGAACCAAGCACATCTATGCTAGACACCACTTCATCAGAGACCATGTTGAGAAGGGCAATATAGAGATACTCAATGTTGGCACTGAAGATCAACTTGCAGATATCTTCACTAAGCCGTTGCAAGAAAGTAGATTCTTGAATTTGGGGTATAATCTTGGATTAATTGAGTTACCCAAGAACTTAAAAGAATCTAAGGTTTATGCGAACAAAGTTACAAAGAGTTGCTAAGTTTCTCGAACGGGTATCCGGATACTTTATGTCATTATGGTACAAAATAGCTCCAAGTTTCTGAAATGGGTATTCAGATACTATGGAAGTGTATTTTTGGTCTCTGTGATGGGAACTCAGAAATGTGTAATAACACTTTCGTGAGGGAGAAGAAAATAGTACACAAGTACAATTCTCTGAAGTCAAACTATGTCTAGGTTTATGTGTTTTTACCATTGAGATGATAACACACATAAAACAAGACTTGATCTAAGAAAGATAAGTCCAAAGGTTTTATCTTCTCCCATGATAAGAGTGACTTGTGATTACATCAAGCTATAAATCCATAATGAGGGCACTGTAAAATTTGTTGATTTAAATCATTGCTGGAGAAACATTGATAGCCATTGATGAAAATTTCACTTTGTCTCAACGGTTGATATTAAATGATGAAATAATACTGACGGTATAAAGATAATAATGGCCCCACTTGCATTTAATGCACATCGTTATTTGTCACCACGCCAATGCATTGTACACAGTAACAAATGCATATCGTATGTATGTATTTGGTAACTGTTGTGATTCTAATGCTACATATAAAGGATTTAGAGAAATGACAAACACTTTTCGCAAATCCAAAATTCACAACTTGCATCAAAATAACATTTTCTCTCTAATTTTCGGCAAAGAAAACCTGAAACTTCATCTGTTATCTCTAGTCTGAAAAAGAAGCACTAATCCAGAACCTTAACCTTCTAGATTACATATAATCTTTCACTATATATAATGGCTTCCAAACGTGCTTCAAGTTCTAAGGCTTCAACTACATCTGCTGAAAAGCAAGCACTCAACCTGGAGATCTCAAACAATAGACTCCAAGGGTATTTTAGCCCAGAGCACTGGACCACCAACCACATGATGCAATAAGGTGGTGCCTTTGTGGAGAAATATCTGGAGGCAATTATTCCAGAGCAGGCGGATAGTACTTTCGTCATGGTTTTGCTTGAAAAAGCAAACCTGAAGAGGTTTCTTTCAGCCCTTCCCAGCGAGACTTGCTCACTAGATGATCTTGAGTTTTACAATAACTCATAAGTGGCCACTAAGCTGGTCAACGGGAATGAAAAAGTGTCATTCAAAACCAAGGTGTAAAACCTTGGGATTGACCTAGATTGCCAAGGTTTCTGTGACCTATTTGGCTTGGTCGATGAGGGCGAAGACTTTGAGATGAGCCACAAGGATGAAATTCTGCTACAAGGTGCCAAGAAAAATTTCAGTGAGTTCTTTGGTATGTCAATCACAGACACTACCTATACTTTCATTTTGGGAGATATCAGAGTCACGCACTTGTACAAGCACTGGAATGTGCTAGCCTGTATTCTACACAGAGCATTGGGCGGTCTGAAAGGTGGAGCAGATCAGATTACCTTGGAGAGATGGATGGCTATGTATCTGATGAGATCCCAACTCATGGAACAACAGGAAAGCCCTTTCAATTGGGTTAAGTGCGTGTTCATGAAGTTTATCAAAGCTCTCAGAAGCTTTGATGTCAAGATTTAGAAAGGCCTAGCTGAGCTAAAGGACACAGTCATCTATGGACTAAAGATATGCTGGATTCTGGAGAGCTATGGTCTAAAGCTCAGAAACCTTGTGAAGCTTGAGACCAGTGACATTCTCTGGAAATTTAATTATGGAAATTGACTGAAGTGAAATGATGTAGGAGAGCCCGAGGTTACTGAAGAGGCAGCACCTTCTGAGGTGGCACCTAAAAGAACTAGAACCAAGAGGAGAGTAGCTAAGAAACAAAAGGTTTCTGAGGCTCCTGAAGAGAGTACTCCTATTCCACCAAATGTTGTCGAAGTTCCATCTACCACTCCCATTATTGAAGATGCGTCCAGGGAGGAGAAGATGTTGAGCAAAACCAGTGGAAAGCTCTCTCTCTCTCTCTCTCTCTCTCTCTCTCTCTCTCTCTCCACATAAACTACAAGAATTATGGATAATTTTGTGTCCACTATATAAGATTCTGATAATGATATGGTTCCACAAAGATCTTCAAGACTTCATAGAAAACCACTGATGCATCGAAGGCATCTAGTTCAATGTTGGGTGAAGTTTCTAAGAGATAATCCAAGTCTATGGTTGTTGAAGACATAATTGATACACAAGAAGCAGCAACCACAACCATTCAGAGCTCATTAAACTATATTCAAAAGTCTCTGAATGCGGATGATGTAGTGATGGAGGATGCTGACATTGCCTTCACTCTACAAGGACTGCAAGATGCGTTTATGAATGTTTCTATCTCAAACCCAACTGCTAAAATAATGCCGTCAGAAACACCAGCAATAGACATTGCTGAAGAAAATCATGTAGAGAAACAGGTTTCCTAGAAAGTAGTAGAAATGGAACTTGAGTCTGAAATGCCAGAATCTTCTAACTGAGAAGAGGATTCAAAAGCTCAACCTGAAGCACTTCAGGTAGCAAAGAAGTCTATATCTGACTTGTTTAAACTTAATTGTTTATTACTTGTCACTCATAAATTCTCTTTGATATAGGCCCAAGAAGAAACATTAGCAACAGAAGAAGCTGGAAAGCTTTCTTCAGAAAGAGAAGAAGAGGCTCCACAAGCATCAACACCAAAAGAATCTGAGCCTGTTACACAGGTATTGTCAGTTTCTGAAGGTTGTGATTCTTTTCTTACTTGCATTTTATTGAGTATAATAACATGATAATATGTTTCTGATAGGTGCAAACTGAGAAAGAAGAGCAAATGATGGAAACATTACAAGCTGAAAAGGAATTGCCAAAAACCCTCAAGGTTTCTGAAGAACAAATTGATGAGCCTTCTTCATCAAGGGTTTGCTACAATTCTTCAGAAAGTTGGCAATTTTTCATTTTTTCACTTGCTCATTCTTAACTTTACATTGTTTACGTTCTTAAGGCTCAAGAAGAAGTAAAGGCGCAGTAAGAAAAAGTTGCGACTCCTTCCAAGCCAATGGATATAGATGAAGCTCTTCCAGCTTCACCAAAGGAGATTGTTCCAAAGATTGCGCAAGTCTCTGAATGAGTTGTTTCTGAGCCTCCTCATCCGGAGGTAAGTGAAATCTCAGATAACAACAAATGTTTGAAAAAACATAATTCTCTGATCAATCCGCTTCATGTATAAGTTTTTGTTCTCAGGTTCAATTCAAAAGAGTAGTTGCTGAGGAACAAACTACATTGTCTCATCCTCACAATAAAGTATCTGAGGCTGCCAAGCCAATGGTAGACCCTTCTGAGCCTGCAGTTGAAACTCAGGTAATTGAGAAACTGAATTCATCTTTCAAACTCAGATAAATTTTAAGTCTTCAAAACTAAAAAAATTCCTTTTCTTTCAGGCTTTAAGCATTGTACCATCAACTTCTGCATTGTCTTCTGATGAGGTGCACAAGTTCTTCAGAGAGAAAATCATCAAGAAACATCTCCATCTATTCAAGTCATGGAGGAAACTTCGACGTGCTAATCTTACGGATATTGCCAACTTGATAGACAACCAGGCTAGACGAGAAAGAGCCTTAGATCTGGAGACATACATCCATGCCACCTATTATGTAAAGAGTTACAACTTCTCTGCGGTGATGCATGAAGGATTCTCTAAGGAGATAGTACAATTGTTTGAAAAAGCATTTCTAGATGCGGATGAAGAGACTAGAAGGCGAATGGCTTACAAGTCTGCCTTGCCCAAGAGTATGAGCGGTTACCCTTCTGAGAAGGAGGAAGTAAATGGGCAGGTCACCACTTTGCCAACGGTGATCAACCTAGTTTCTGATGGACTAGGAGGAGATATACGAGAATGACTTCGAGGACCTACCTCTGAACATCCAACAAGAATGGATGACAGTAGAGTGATGATGATGATGATGAGGCTTCCACTCCAGGAGCTGGTGGAATTGCTCAGACTAGAGGAGCATCTAGTGCATGATTACCATATGCACAGAAAGTGTCAACACCACCACTATCTTCAAAATCACCAACTCACACCTCTCAACAACAAGATGAAGAACAAGCATCAAAGATTGCTGAATGGGAAGCTGAGGCTAGAGCTTCCAAGCTAAAGAAATTGTTGGAGAGAGAAGCTCATGATCAATCTGAGCTTGATGACTTGCTTGCTAAGAAAGAGGCCAAAATCTAGAAACTAGAGGCACTGAACGAGAAGGAATGGGAACTTCTTGGTGAGCAACTCAAACTAAAACATTCAATGGAAACTGCCGTGGTTCACATTCAATCACTGGTAGAAGATAAGCAAGATGCTGAGGCTGCATTGCCACTAGCTGGACCATCAAAGGACAAAGGGAAGAAAGCCATTGCTGCCCTTGAAGCTGAGTCCTAAGATGATGATTGGTCTAATGAAGATGGTGCCAACCATCTTACTGGAATGGATGAGAAAGAAAAGGAGGTGGATACCTTAAATGAGCACATGGTTATGTCTCATCTGAAGAGAAAGGTGATTGCACCTAAGGCTTTTGACAAAGCACCTAAATACAACAATGTTTTTGAGAAAAGTTCATTATCTTGAATAATCTAAAGAATGAATTGTTTGAACAAAACAATCTTGCTTTGGCCACCATCCCTCCAGAGTTTAAAGCCTTTGCTGAGCTGATTACTAGAAGGACTACATCTCTCATGATTGCACAAAAAGATCTGGGAATGCAAAGAGATGAGGATTTAGAGAGAGCTCAGAAAGCACTTATGGAATCAAGTTCTGTTGCAGGGAAAGTAGAAAAGGTGTATGAGCCATTAGAGCATATCTCCAAGAGAGAACACCTATTACTTGGTCAGTTTGAGTTACTACATTCTAGTTCAAAAACTGGTACAAGGCCAGAATATATTGGGTGAACATTTTGACTCTCTGCAAGAGGCCTATGTCAATTTGACTCAGACTACAATGACTAAGAGGGAAGAATAAAGAAGAGAATCAGGCAAGAGGAAGCAACCTGCAGAAAAACCTCTAACCATCAGAGAACCTCCCTCTTCTACAAGTCTACCACCACCACCCCCACTGACTAGATCAAGTGCTACACAGGAAAATCCAAAGGGAACCAAGTCCCCAAGAAAATCTGATAAACCTTCTGAAGAAGAATAAGAAGGTGAGATCATCAAGAAGAACAAAGGTAATGAAGATACCTACTCACAGAATGATCATGGCAACAACAATCTTGATGATGATTATGAGACCGATCATGATGAACATCCTCTCCACATAAAAAGGAAGAGAGTTGATGAGGTATCTGAACCAATTGCTGCAACACCAATTGCTGCCAGAACACCATCTGGACATACCAAATCTGTCCATGGTGGTTCTTCAAGTCATAACCTCACTCAGAAAACATTTAGGGAGCATCCCAGAATGAATAGAAGACAATAGAACAAGGTTTGAGAGAACCAACACTGAAGAACTTCCTCCCAGGCCGGAAGATGCATTAATTGAGTATACTAAGACCCATAATAGCCAGGATGCATATCAATGCATAAGACAACTGAATGGCTACTGGATTCTGGATCTCCAACACTTACTGCTGAATAGGAAATTTCCATATCCTATCTTTAACTAAATGATGGCATGGAGAGTTAAGAGACCCCATCTGATAAATCTTGCTCATGTGAAGACATGGCTTGATTTTGAAGTAAGAATAAGAAGATATTCCATGGATAGGGATATGAAGGAAGAGGTTCCTACCTACAAGCTAGATAATGTTCACAAGGTGCCTAAACTACTGGGAACATGATATAGCTCACAAAATAAGCTTGGAGTGGTAGCTCATGAGTCATTCTACATGACTAAGGAAGAATATGATGATGACTTGCACTACTTGAGAGTCATCTACAATCACTTCAAATGGATTGAGACCAAGATTGAGCACGCCTAAAAATGGGGAAGAGTCTACTGGGTTAGACAGTTTCACAAAAAGAATCTTGATCTGGATTATAAAGAGAAGTGCAAGGTTGCCAGAGAGACTGAAATGGTTGTAAGAACCTATCCCTTTGACTATGTCATTGACAAAAGAGAGCACAAGGATAAGAGATTTGAAGACGCATGGGAGTACTAATTTCAAGATATGAACGGATTGAATTTGAAATATGTCTAACGGATACTATTCAAGCAACTATCAAATTCTTCTATAAATATCACCACTTAGAAGCTGAGAAACACATACACTCGAACTACAATTATATCAACTATCAAGCAAGTATTGTCTCAAGCTTTCTTACTACAATTCTCCAAACTATCTGTTGCGACTAACAAGCTCGAGAATTCACTAGTAGTTCTAAGTGTCCTGATCCTTCAACAAGTAGTGTAATTTGTGAAAGAGTTGAATTGTTGGATAACTATCTGAGATTCATTATCTTGAAAAAATCTCACAAACTTGGGTGAGTAAAGGAGAACCTACCATATACTGAATAAGTACATTAAGTAGTATCATCTCTTCAACCTCTCTGGACATAACTGAAAAGTTATAAAAAGAATCTTACCTGACAAACATCATAACCAATACCATCAAGGCGTGGAGTACAAGAAGTACTTGTTTTGGGAAATCAAGGAATAACTCCAAGGTTATCTTGAGTACAAGAAGTACTTGGCTCTAAGTGCTGGGGAACAACTCAGGGGGAACATTTGGTTGGGAACCAGTTGTTATAGGAATCTTAGAATAGGATCAATTGTAAGGAGAACTCAATTATCTGTTCTAGTGGATTCTAGGTCTCTGAATGCCGAGTGGATTAGTTGGAGGATTATGCCACCTCTAGATACCACTATACTTGCTGTGTCATTTAGTTTTTGTATTTACATTTCAGACACACACACACACACACACACACACATTTACTCTTGCTAAGCACAAACTCATTTATCTATCACATAAAGACTTCCACTCTCTGATTATAAGTATCAGATGCCTTCTAGTATATGAGAAATCGTGTTTATTAAAAAAGTTTGAAAAGACTATTTACCCCCTCCCTATAGTCTTTTCCTTTGCTGTTATCTGGACCAACAAGTGGTATCAGAGCAGGAGGTTCCCAATCCCTCTGCACGGAACCTCGATCCCCCAGATAGGTAAAGGATTTTGTTGCTTTCCGAGGACGTTTAAAATTGTGGGTTAAGTGTGTAGGTATGTCTATGAGTGATGCTCCGGTTCTGAAACCCGAGAATTATGAGAAATGAAAGAACAACATGATGCTGCATCTTGAAGAAATCTATGATGAGATGATCTATGTCATCAAGGAAGGACTAATCAAAATCAGACAACTCAAATCCGAATGTGTTGTCTCCACATTTAGAGTAAGTGGTTGAATGGAAAGCAACCAGTCCTCCAGGTTAGTGACTTTCAGGGCGTGAAACTTGTCGCGACGAAAGACCAAGGTTGTTTCCAATCTCCTCTCGGATGCATTATATAGAAATATTTGGGCCACTATTTGAATTAATGGGAAGACTCATACCCATCTAAGAACCTATATCCGTTCCTGGGAGAAATATAGAAAAAAGCAGAACCTCTAAACAAAGATACGGTATACACTTGGAGGAATTTCTGATATGAGAACACTCGACCTTTCATAGCAAGAATGATGGAAAAGCACATCAATGTTCCGAGACAATGGGGTAACACATAGGTCGGACAAAAATTCGTGTATTGGAAGAAGTCGGCTATAGGCTCCACCATCGGAACCCGGAATCCACACTTGAAAGCCAGCGAGAAAAAGGTTAATCATCCTTCTAGCAGATTATATAGAGTGTCATTCAAAACCGGGATTATCATTTCATAATCATCAGGGATTTCAAACTGAAGATGTAGGTTCGGAATTGACTCATCCACATATTGGGATGCACAGATCGTAATGATATCGTCATCATTCAAATCAGCATCGCCTTTCAAAGAACCGATTGGGCCTTCCCTATCATTTTTATATTCCTTGGCCATCTTCTTCTTTACCATCCTCTGAGACTGAGAAGATTCCCCAATCCCGGGAGCAATAATCAGAGCTCTCTCTGCATTCTCCGGCCTCGAACTTGGTGACATCCCCCTCTCCTCGACCTCATAATCTTCATCATCATTATCATCTTCTTCTGATTCAAGCGCTTGTAGAATTTGTTGATCTCCTGGAAGCCGATCATCCCAAATTTTTGCTTCCCAGTTCGGGTCTTGAGCCTCCTTGTCATGACCATCAGAGCCGTCAATATCGACAGGCTGGTCGGATCCTCCCACATCCTTATCCGAGTCACTCTCGGATGAATCACTCTCCGACTCGGAACCATGTTGTGTTGACGAATCAGAATCATCCCCCTTCAAAACGTTTGGATCTGACTCGACCTCAACTTCAGCTTCAGGAGAAGACATTATGGGTATTTGTCCCAAAAAGGTTGCGATGCGGCATCGGGTTTTCATCAAACGACATTGGGGAGTAGGGATCTGCCGGTTCCGCAGTTGTGTCCGGAGCATCCTCTACTAATCGGATCCGAGAGGGACCAGCTTCTTCTTTTCCGAGGATATGTACGTCCGACATGATCGGAGGTCTGACGTCAGAAGCCCTAAGATTATAATTAATGTCAAAGAGAAATTCGTCAGGAAATTGGACTTGGGTCGGAACAGGTTCAGATTCCAAAGGGTTGCTGGGTTTGATACGAGAAGAAGAAAGTTCAATAACGTTTGAAGGTCTGACAATATTCCGATTCACCCATATCACTTCTACTTCTGGAGGAGGCGGAGCTTCGTCACATCTGAACCCTGATTGGATTCACTTAAGTTTATTGTTACATTCGGGTTCTGATTCACCTCCTCACCATCACTCTCGTACAAATCACCTAAGTGTTCATCTCCTATGGACATCGACTTCACTACGAGGTCCAAGCAGGGGAATCTACACAAGAAACCTACGTCAGATATTCATAAGAAATCTAGGCCCCATACACGAACCTCCGACCCAGAAGCACAAGCCAAGGCAAAAATAGAAGTATAAATAAACGCATATCAAAGGTTAAAAAAAAAAGAAGAGACTGAACCAAGAACAGTTGAAAGAAACATAAACTTACATGGAAAGTTAAGCAGAAATCCGAAGGAAGATTGCGCTTGGAATCATTTTTCTCACTCTATAGTTTAGGGTAGGAGTCTTCTTTATCTCTCTATAAATCAAAGGAGTGTCAAAAGTTGTAAAATGAGGGATATGGACCACTATATATCGAAGTTTCTGGGCTAGTCCAACCAGGCCCATGGGCCTCAGTTCGATCCATTATCGAAAGATGTTTAACCGCTCGTCATGATGAATCGAACTAAGGACCGGACTTATGCGACCGAGTTAATTCGCTGGTCGAACAAACAACGGATCCGCCAGCATAAGGTGAAATTGCCAGCTGAGATCGGAACTTAATACTCTAAAGAATTCCGACCTCACAACTAATCAAGCTCCTATCGAAACAACTAACCCTCGGAACATCCTTCATAATAGTTCCAATCCAAAGACAAGAACGTGAGAACTACAAAAAGTGTTGCTCATCTCAGACGTCCAAAGAAGACGACCCGACAAAAGTTCCGACCCAGGCATAATGAGAACTTTCATCGGGTCGTCTCCTACCGGACGACCTAACCAGAGCTCACAAAACTATCTCCACAAAGAAGAGAGAGAAATTTTTTATGCAATTGAAGAATGATGATTTAGGATAAAATGAAGGGGGGGGGGGTATTTATAGCTATAAAAACCCACTCATCTATTGCCACATGTCCGCCTGCTTGGCAGATCTATATGTATTGGGCCTAGGCCAAGACCTTCAGGAAGAGCCCAAAGTCTCAGAAGCCCACATCAACTAATATTGGGCCAAACCATATCTGATCGGACCAAAAAAGCAAAGAAATTTTTAATACAAAATAAATTTGCAACACTCGAGATTTTCATTATATTTATTTAATACTAATTCTACTTTGTCCCTGACTTCTTCGTACTCGTTCCAGAGCAGAGCTTTCACTTTTGAGGTCAATATCGCATTTTTAATCTCTTTTCACTCATAATCTTGCCGTTTTATTTTAGCCTTTCTAACCACAAATAAATATGTATTCTTTCCTCGATCGTTTTTTAAAATTCTTATCCTACTCCTTTAATTATTGTATTTGATATCAGTTTCGTTTGTTCGTTGTTGTTGTTGTTGTTAACCAAGCTAAAAATTATCTCTTCAAATTTATTTTATCTATTTTAGTTCAATTTACTCTTTGGTCTATCCATCTACCACCATTACAACATTCATTTCACCATTATGTCATCCCAAACTAAATTAAGTTTTCCCTCTTTTATTACCTTGTCTCTTCCCCTTCTTACATTTCTTCCTATCCCACGGGCATTCTCAAATTCTTAATCTCCATGCCCATCTCTATAGCTTCTGCAATATATCTCCTCCAATCGGCATCATCCTTCACCACTTCACAACCATTCGACCCTCCTCCAAGCCGCATCTAGAACCTAACAAAACGAGCACCAAATCTTCACCATTCATTCCATCCTGGTCCTTGAAAACGGTGGATCTTTTTTTGTACAAATTGTGTCCGGGAAGAATCTCTGACTTTCATCCTCAGCTGCGTAATCAATTCTAGGTGAGCTTTCAGCCTTCCTTTCTTGTGATTTGCTTGTCGAATGTGCGTCCCAATTTCCGTAACATTTTCTTCATCTTGTATTGAACATGAATCAGTTTGATTCATGTAAACCGACAAGAAATGAAGTTGTACGAATCTAAAGAAGTCTGCCTCGATCAAACCGTTCTCAGTTTTACTCGGCAAGTTCCACGGTCCATATCTCGGTCATTTTGGGCTGGAATTTCTCATAATTGATATCGATGCGTTCATCTTTTTGGGTAGTTGATTTTAGGCTTTTGAAATTTCTTAAATCCGTTGAGTCTGGATTCCTGAAGTTAAGCAAGATGAGGGGCTGCCCGAGCCGCAAGAAACTGTATCGTATGTGTAAGTTCTTCGCGTCGTATCTTCTTCGTTATTCGATGAATTTTCTTGTGATTAGATATCTGACATCTACAATCGGTCGAGTTTTAATACCCGAATTTGAATTCGAATAGGGACTGTGTGAGCAGAAATCTGCACAGAATAGATAAGTTCATCGCGTCTTATCTCCTTCATTGGGAGAAAGGCAGGTTTAGTCCAAAACTATGTCCTTCCGGCACACGCAATGACCACTTTGCACCACTTGTGATTTTCAGTCCACAACTTCGACGAATTGGGATGTTTGGTCATAATTCACCGAATTAGCAGCGAACTGATCCTAGGTGGCGTTTTTTCGCTGATTGGGCATTTTTTCCACACTCCTTCAGTGACATGGCGCGACACCTCGACGAATGATTAAATAAAACACTTCAGTGTGAACAAAAGGCAAATATCAACGGAAAA
>JAYMSP010002489.1:0-23976 GCA_036897095.1 Plantago elongata
GGTGGTATATCATATGGCTTGTCCATTCACGAGAACCCGGAAGCTACATTCACTAAGCATCATGTGATATGCCCACATGAGAAACATTACACTCGGTCTTCATATCATATTAGAAAGTGTACCATGTACCACATGAGACTGTAGCTAACGAACTTTTAGTTCTCCATGAACTTAACCAAGGCCAACAGTATAAACTTGTGCAGAAGCCTACCAAAACTATACAGTAAGCACAAATCAGGCAGCTACGAAAAATGTATATCTCACTTCTATCAAATACTTACTAAAAAGCAGTTATATCCATGGTCAGAAACAATGTCATTATATTCTTTCTATTATGCAAAAGTGAAGTAACAATGTTCACAAAATAGTGCACGTGTGGCTTGAACTTTTAAGTCACTGGAATCTGGAGACATTTGAAGATCATGATAAAGCCTTGACCACATTTTTGGTACCAATATATATAGTGCTTCTATATACGAGATTCAACGGGAATCAATTTGTTGAAGTGCCACCACGTTTTCATTTGAAGAGTCACTTTAGCTTGACCCGTAATAACTCATTGTAACTAAAGAAGCGCTGAACTGCTACAGATCAGCAACTTCAGCATTCAATGAGCCTCTCACACATGACAGTGCATGATCAAAGTCAACCTACCAAGTGCAGGTAACAGAAGAATATAAAAACCACAAACCTTAATTGCACTTTGCATGGAGGTGAAGTCCTGAAACTCAACAAAGCCAAAACAGAATCCTTGTTGCTGAAAAAAAGGGGGATTGGTTAACATGTCACTAGTTAGAAAAACTAACAACACATTGCTGAGTACAATAACATCGTAAACTAAGCCAAGGCTAAAGTTTACCTTGTTACTTCTGACTTGGACACCATTTTGTTTAACAGGCCCAAATTTGATGAATTCAGCTTCAAGCTGAGGAACGGTTACATTTAGAGGCAAATTGCGGATGTATACGGAGTGACCCTCAACTGCTATAAAAAAACATAAATAATCAGATTCATTACTAACAAGTGGATGGTTTGCATAGACATAATCTCTCCGAGGTAAAAAAAAAAAAAAAAACTAGGTATATTGTCGTGCTTGTTACATACGAATAAATTGGTTTCATTGGTAGTAAAGAGTAGTACCTTCATCTGGAAGGTCTTTACTTTCTGGTGCATTTATTGGTTCAGATGGCACTGATGCTTCAGAGGGAGAAGTCTCTTTAGCTGAATTTACTGATGGCTTCTCAATTTTAACTGGTGCTGCTTTTGCAGTATTAGCTGGGACATAAATTTTGGTAGGACCCTTCTTTGTTTGTGAACTGACAATTGATGCATATGATTTTTTCGGCACATCCTCTGGGGATGAAGACGTGACTGATTCTACAACAGTGGATATGTGATTCTCATTAATGGTTGGTTCCGCTTCGACCACAATTTCCCTGTCATCACTAGCTAGTATCTCATCAGGCACTTGATCGTCTGATTTTTCTTCAACAGCCTCAATTTCATCGGTGTGTGGAGGTTCATGGTCCACATTGGGGGGTTCAACAACTTGTGGCGGCTCTGTTAGAATATAAAATCCATGAATGAGCAACTCTAAATTACAAATTTTAATTATGTGCTTTTACAATAAAGAAAATACAAACCAGGATCCTGCTGGTGTGAAAGTGTATCCTCGACTTCAGCAACCACATCTTTGGTAATAGCTAGCTCACCTTCCTCCACATATCTAAAGACATCATTCAACACATAGTATCCTTTATCTTGGGGAGCTAGAAAGAAGGTTTGTGTGAACTTTCTTTTGAGATTGTCTTTTCCAGTCAAGCACCCAGTTACCAGGACAATCACCCCATCCTTGTGAGAATCCTGAGCATCGGCAGTCTTTATCTCGGCCTTGAAGTTCTTGTAGTCCAGGGAACATATTGTCTCATTTATATTCTGGGTTAATGTGAAAGCACCATGAAATTAGCTCTTGCTTATATAAGCATGAGGAAAAAAAATTGAATACAGAAAACTGAAGCAAATAAATCAAATGCTTTTGCTTCTGATCAATACATGATCTGATAAATTTAAATAAATCTCCAGGGATCATACAGAGGTTGATCAAAGTTTAATACACTGGAGGTAGAAAAAGGAGAAATGGAGAGCTTTCAATCTGAACACATTGCTGGAAAGCAAACACAGATAAGTTCAAATTACCCAACTCCAGAGACGGATTTTTTTAGAATGTAGACTTACTTTCATAGACGTCACAGTCACCATAGCACCTTCAGGATCTGGGCGACTAAGCACACTGCTATCCTGGTAAAATCGGTAAACGAACTCAGGAGAGTGGTGGAGAATATGGTAATATTGCTCTACGAATGCATTTCCAACCACTTGCGCACTTGGAGCCGGTGCAGGACTAGCAGTTTCCATTGCCATAACTACCAGAAACCTGGACAGTAGAAACTTGTATGATCCCCACTGAACTGTATGTTGTGATAAATGGAAACAAAACAAGTAAATAAGAGCACCTCTCCTAGTACAACCATCATAAATTTTCTTAGTAAAGATAATCGAGTGGACCATTTACTAATACGGTCACCCACTCACCCTGGCAGGGCACACATCCTCAAGTAGTTAGAGAATTCCCACACACCACAAACACAAAAACTCCGAGAATAAAAGTCCATTTCACACTACAATGAGACACATGTGAACAATTCCACCAAATCATATATCATCCTTCACAATTAATTAGACCCTGGAGGATGCAAATAAAAATTCTCATAAAAACAACTCCGTGTAGTTAACTATTAGCTTCATTTAACATGACATGAACAATTCTGCTTACAAGATAGTAAATACATTTGTACCGTGTGATTCACTGGCTCAACTAAATCTAACCAGCACGGTCACGAAATGAATCAGACATTGATGATTTGAATAAAAAATTACAGTCCTACTTGAAATCAGGATCAGAGCACAAAACCCTAATTTCACCAAAACAAAAACAAAATCACATTTCCCTACAAAACCCTAATTACTCAAATTCCACCACACAATTAACAAAAAGGAAATGCAATTAAACAGGTGAGCAACACAATGACGGAGAAAATCAATTGAAGCCGAAAACGAAAAATCAGATCGAGTTAGTAGCAATTTGAGCAGCAGATCTAATAGTGGAAGCAAAAACGATACTGTAGGCATCGATTCAACAGGTGGTTAAACTAACACATTTGGGATCGATTGAAAAACGAAGAGCTAGTGTGATCTCGTGAAATGATCTATGAGCTGGAATAAATACAGTACCTGATTGAGACGACTGGAAGTGTAGAGAGAGAGAGAGAGAGTGGGAGAAATGGAGCACGAGAGAAACACAGTGAGAGAGAAAGAAAGAAAGAGAGTGATGGTTGTTGAGCTGCTGTTGAGTGAGTCTCTGTGTGTGTGTGTGTGTGTGAGGAGTTAGCTAACTAAACGAGCTGCCTTTGTGCTTTTCCTTCTTTACCTAGCTAGCTCCTCTTTACTTGGTACTTGCTACTAAGCTTGCCAGTACTACTTGTTAGTCCATGTCCATGAACAACAAATTTATTGGTGGTTCGGGTGGTGATTAAAATTAAATTCGACTCTATGTTACAAGTTAGAAGTTACTATAATGTAGTAAAGGAGGTACAGTAATTATACAGTCTCATGACAAACGTCACATTTAACATTTAATTTATGAATATGGACAGGACCGAACAAGGTTCGACGGACAAACTTTGCATTTTCAATCTGGATCAAATTCGATTTGGACCAATTCAAAGTGGAAAATCCCATTTTTCAAAAGTTGAATTTGGTCCTTTTAATCTTCAAACCTTACAATCGGGTCCATATCAATTTCAAAAAGTGCAAACCAGTCCATGTGCACACCAAATTCCCAAAAGCATGTCTTTTTAGTTTTAGGGAAGCTCAATTAGATCCTCGCAACTATCAAACGTTTTCTAAAAAACCAAAACTAAAGATAAAATTTTGAATTTAAACACCTCAAGTTGAATCCAAGAAACACTCCATTGATCGAATCTCGATTAAAAGGATACAGTTTGAATTTTTTTTTTAAATCAATATACACTTTACTTTCTAATAGACTAAAGCAAGAACAAAAACATATACAACTTTTATCCACAAAGGCTGCCATAGAAAGATGCGAGCAAAGAGTAGTTGGCATGGAAAGAGAAAGGAGATGTATGGTTTATGTTTGTCCTAGAGTTTTAACGTATTTTTTTAGTGTTTAGAGAAGGGATGATTCATTTAGTAGATCCATTAACATAATCTGCGTAAATTTTATGAACCTAAATTCTTTGGGCCAAATACCTTTTTATCGGTGCGGGTAAACTGAGGGTGGTGTTATACATTATTTCTAACATGCCCATGCAAGTAAGGACAAACTGCCAGCATTTAAAGTTTTACTATCGCACAATGCTTATTGTTATAAGTTTTATTTCGATGATTTCACTTATTCTATCCTTTCATTGGAGAACAAATTAATGTCCCATGTCATTTTACAATTATTCATAATGAGGAGAGCATACATAGAATAAAATAATCAATCAACATTTATTAAATAAATATGAAAAATACTCAATTAACATTTATTAAATTAATAATATGACAAATAAAAGACAACGAAGCACAACTCAGTTGGTAAAACGCTTCACCTCAAACTAATAAGTCAGGGTTCGAGTCACACTTTATCCGTTTAAAAAAAATATGAAAAATAAATTCACCCACTGTATTATTCATCAAGAAATTAAAATTTCAATTTCTACAATATCTAGCATAGTGCACCAAATCATGCTCACTCACCCTAATAGTTGACAATTCACTAATTAACAACATAGTATAGTTCACCAATCATACTCACTCACCCTAATAGTTGACAATTCACTAATTAACAACAGCTATAAGAACCTGTTGCTATATGGTTTTTCAATCTCACATTTGAAAATGGTGGAAGTATAGTGAAAGGAAATAAGCATAATAAATTTGGCTAAACCTGGAAGTTGGCAGGGACATATTAGACTTTTCAAACAATTTATTATTGCACCAACCAATCATGACACGCAAATCAAAGTCAAATCCGGGAATGTATTATTTGTAGGGACGTTTAGGAATTAACCCTTTTTTAAAGCTACAGACTACAAGGGCCAAACTTCAAACCTTGAACAAAAATGTCTGAAAATCTCTCCATTCCTTCATTCAGCAATGAAAAACCAAACTCCAATCCTCCTTCAAAATATCTGGATTAACACAAAGACATGGAATATTCTTCTGAATCAATTGTCACATCTTCGACTTTCTTGGTCATTCCCCATCCGAAATCTAAACTGTAAAAGTCAAATTTAGGCGAACATATTATTTTTCAGTATGCTTGTAGACCCATATTTTACTTCGCATTTGACATCCAATTTCCGCACCTTTCAATGTGTCCTTGTTGTTCACCATGTTCTTAATATCCCCAACTACTGTAGTCGCAGCGAGTACAAATCATTGTTCACTAACAAGCTCATTATGGTTGTCTGGTTAAGAACAAATGTTCCCCGGACACGTTTTGTAGGCAGAGAGAATGTTTTTTTTTTAAACGGCTAAAAGTTTTATTAATAAGAATCAAGAGCACAAGACATGCTCGTGACGAACAATTATAATGAAAAAAAGAGATAGTATGTCTAGTCCAAGAGAACAAGTTCTACATGCCTATACCAAAAACACCAAAATACCAAATCTAACAAGTCTCATAATCTGCACAAGCGCTGGGCAAGACTCAAACATGCGCTTCTAAGTACAAAAATCTGCATAGGCATAATTCTTCACCAATAGCACAATCTTCATCTCACAAACAGTTGCATACTAGTATTTTAACCCACCGTCAATTCAATTGTACCAATTCGGTAGTATCTATTTTATCGAAGTCCGCATTTTGGTACGTGCTGGTTTGGTATACACATCCATCAACCCTCACGTCACTTAAACCGTTTTTTGGATAGTATCTAGACATGCCCAACACGACAGCGGTGGTATCAAAACACCATAGATCCACTTTGGGCCAATTCTTAACCCCTACACCATATGCCATCTTTCAGGTTACTTGGCAAGTAATTTAAGACGTGATTAAAGATCCCTCAAGGTATTAAAAACTAGATCGCATTGGTCTAGTTACTTGAGTCAAGCGTCTCAGAACTCCTCAGAGCAAACAAAGTAATCCTCTTACCGAGACTAACAATGGATTTCAAGTCTGTATCAAAAGCAAAACAAACCCAAGAAATTTAAGGTTAAATCACAATGATTTAACCATTGAGGAGTGGTTTAACCCTCGAACTCCTCAAGATATTGAAAATTAGATCATATTGGTCTAGTTACTTAAGTTAAACATCTTAGGACTCCTCGGAGCAAACAAGGTACTCCTCTCACCAGGAGTAAAGATGGATTCCAGGTTCGTAACAAAAGCAAAATAAACTCAAAAAATTTAAGGTTAGAGCACAATGGTTTAACCATGTGAACTCCACGAGTATTGAAAACTAGGGAACTGTTTTATGGTTTTCTAAAATATGTTTTCAATTCCAAGTGGATCTTTAATACAGGTTCGATCAAAGATTGGCATGTCTTTCGACTTGATGAGCTCCTTGTCTCCTTCGAATTTACTAATCGAGGTCCAAGCTTTGATGAATCCGACGAAATAACTCGCATCTCCCAGTACATGCCTATTAGAGAACCCCATGCACATCCCGCGGTTCGGGAACAATGTGACTTGCACGGTTACAATTGGCACTATTTTGTATTTCTCGTCTTCCACAACATGTGGCAATTTATGTACGAAATCGTAAAACTCATCGGCATCTCATGAGTGATAACCGATTAGATGGTCAAAATCTTTCGTCGATTCGGCAATTACTAGCGAGAAAGAGTCTCCGTTCACATAACGAATCACAGGCTTATTGATTTCGTCATTGGTATTGAGAGGGTAGAGTAAGTTGCCTGCTAGGGGAAGGTAGTCTTTGAGAGTGAGTGAGAGTGATTGTTTCAACTTCAGAACGATTATGTTGACAAAGTCGGGTTTAGAACATGGAAATTCATAGAAATTAAGGCCGCGAACCGGTTGGAAAGTGATCCAACTGATGTCGAGGAAGGTAAGTGGTAGCGTTAGCTCGGGTACCGTGGTGTTTTCTGGTGGTAAGATATGGCAGTTCTCAAGCAGGGTTGTTGCCATTTTTTTGGGGTAGAAGGAGCTAGTTTTTTGTTTGGATCAATGGATGGACACTATATTTGAGATGAGTGAGTTCGCTTGTGGAGGAGTTGGACGCTTTTATACTAGTATCGGGAAAAATTGCACAGAGAATACAAGTTGGTAAATTCACATTGAGAAAACGTGGAAACTGTTGGATGGTAATTGGATTCCAAATTTATGGTATCCCATCACATGCAGTCATGTACCTTTGTTGGCCTGCCGTACGTCAAAACTATACAAAGGAATGCCGACATAAATGATCTGTTTTAGCTTGCTGTGTAGCTAAAACTTTTAAATGGAGATAAAAACTCAACAAACAGTCACGTAGCAAATATGTTTACAGTCTAACACTGTACAGTTTCTCTCATTTTATGTGGGATGAAAGAAAATACTAGAAATAATGCAGGACGATCGAGCTAGTGAATCAAACACAGTTTTTCTCATTTTACTGAAGGATGAAAGAAAACAGAAATAAGTGCAGCACAAACTAGTGGATTAGGAAAGAGATAAAAAACTGGAGTGTGCACGGAGTCTGAGTGTTGGTTTGTTAGACCGTAATCAATACTATCCGTCCCACAAACTTCATATATAAGAGTTGACGTGTAATTTTATGTAAAAAATTAAAGTAATGATAAAAAATAAAGAAGGTGGAAGATGAAGAAAAATGTACTTTTAGTGATAAAATATATAACTTTTGTTTAAAGTTGAGATTGTTTATTATTTGTTAGTGGTTGAGTAACTTACATTTTTTTTTAGTAACGTATGAAGTTTAATTGACAGCTAAAAATGACAAATGTATAAAATTTGATGGGAATGTGAGTATCAGATTTTTCTAGAAAAGACTCAGAGTTTCACAATGAAAATAGAGAAATTTGCTGACAAAGTTCACAACTTCTACCATATTCTTCAAAAATGGCGAAGTACGTCATCCAAAATAAGCAATTTCGGAGATCATCTCCCGGAAAATGGAAGAGTTTATTCAATATTCATTGTTGTGCAATTTCAGAGATCATCCCCGGAAAATGGAAGAGTTTATTCAATATTCATTGTGTAAGTGACAACGGTAAAACCTGAGTAATATCACAAGGATGAAATTGTATTTCTTATTAGATCATAGTGCAGCAGCACAACCGGGCCAAATATTACTTGAGAAAAAATACGAGTACATAGAGCACAGTGCATGACATAAACATTCTTTAAATTTGTCTCACTTGTGATATCTTCAAGAGAAACATGCGGACACGGGACGAATTAAAATACAAGAGAATGAGGAGGTAGCAAGATTAGTCTGGTCTCCCTCTACTGAAGGTGAAAGTGTTCAGCTTACAGGCCTGTAACAGGAAATATTACAATGGAGATCAGTCAATACACTAGCTTGAACATACTGCTCTCTGAAAAAGTTCTGCACATGAAGATCGGGAAGATTTAAAATGGAAAACAGTCAATACACTAGCCAAAAAAATCTCAGCAAATGAAAATGTGATCTGCAAATATTACAGGATAAAACACTTGTTCTATCCAAAGCCTTACTGCAACAAATTGGAACAATGTCCTTGGTCCATCCGGATCCAGTAAACAAATTCTTACAGATACAGACTTGGGACCTTAGATCTAAGTACAACAAGCTTTTATTACTAAAATGCTAGCATGAAACAAGATATACCCCCAGTCCCAGAAGACATAGAAGTGGCAGGTTGATTGAAGCAGTAAGTTACAGATATCAGTGACAGAACAAACTGCATTACCACACATTGCATAGAAGGTATCTAATTCTAAGCTCCATAAGATTTCCAGGGCCTCTTTTTTCTCATTGAGATTCTAAAGCCCTACTTTGATCAACATGCTCAGGTATACTTCATCTGAAAACCCTGTCTCTTTTTTTACCGTTCTGGTGAAGATATTTGACAAATTATATGATATAATTTGTAGGACATTCTAGAACTCTAAAGTATTAGAGGACAGATGATATGCTTATATATTAAAGATCTATCACCTATACCAAATTCGTCTAGGATTTACATATAGTATCTATGTAATGTCAAAACATGAAAGCGAAAATACAAGACCATCCATAAGACTTAAACGAGGAACACTTGGGGAGAAGTAAAGAAGCTGGAAAACAAAATTGCAGCTAAATGAAAGGGAAACAAGTTGGTTCCACCTCAAGAATTACTACTTGACTATTCAAGCAGTCTACATATTCTCCGGAGATGTTTACTATTAAAAACTCAAATGAACCAACATAATCTGGCTTTGAGAACTGACATACTACATGTTTTTCTATCATTGACATTCACACTAAAGATCAATCCAAAACCTATACCTTAATACTAAGCCTGAACCGCAATGTAATCATTGGCCCTTAGCTCTATTCTGACCAATTTATAAGCTAGCATATTATAAGCTAAATCATCCTCGGCCAAAATAAGAAATGCTTATCTAGTAGTCTATAGTAGTTTACTGGCTTATTCAAAATGTTACTGCAGCTGGTTCATCAAAGAGTGTCTACATTCCATTCTTCTCAAATACAAGTAGGTGATGACCAATCGATTTCAGCTACTTCGTCAATCGAATGATTATTTTCCCTATACGGAGAGCCATACCGTAATTCAATACCAACTTTCATCACCATCATCATCCACGCCTTAAGCTAATTCAAATCTAAAATTACCTACCACAAAGCAAAAAAACAAACACAAAACAATCGACAAACGAAAGCAATCATACCACTATTTCTGATATCCACCACCATACGCATTCTCGTCCTCGACGACTGTACCCGTGAGATAAGGCCTGGGGAAATCATCCGGTCCATAAACCTTCTCTGCCATCATCTTCTGCACATCGGCCTTCTTCAGAATCGTGCGCTTGATCGGAGGACGGTTACGTCTCTGATCGCGAGGGAAGTACTTGATGTCGAAAACATGCTCGTTGAGTGACGTCGGAACAATGGCCTTGGCGGAGACGGTTGCGGGGCACTGGAGCCGGTACTCCGTCGCCTTAGGTACGGCTTCGAGGTACTCCGGACTGGAGGCGGGTCCGGTGATCTCCCACGGCTTCTTGATGTAGCGACGGAGCGATTGGACTAGGGATTTTGCAGTAGATGCCATTGGAGAAGAAGAAGAAGAGAATTGGGGATTTTTTCTTTCGTTCTTCCCTGCTGTGATTTTTTTCGATGTGTAGAAGAAAAAGGACAGGTTAAAGCGTTGGATATTAGTTCGCGACTTGTGAGTGAGGTTTAATGAGAACTTGTTTAATTTAACTGCATTTATGACTTAATCCGGTCAAGGTCGTGTCAGTGGAGTGAAATCAACACATGTACTAAGTGTTGGGCTGTAGTCTGAACCCATGCATGATTTTGGGCCCTCTAGTGGCCCATCGGGCATGCCAGACTGATTCATCGTTGGTTTAGCCACTTAATAGCCCAAATCGAGAACTCACCGAATCACTGCCCATTACACACGTGCAATAAGGCAGAAACAATGGGGAAGGTGATTCCCCCTCCCGTAAAATTTTAAATTTCTATTTTCATGTATTATATTTTCATGGAGTTAGAAACGTACTACCAACTAAATTTCACTTCGTTGGTTTTTAAATTTTGAACGTGTAATATGCGTAGTATTTTGCAAAGTGTCCCACTTTCTGTATATTAATTAATTAACAGATTATGTTCAAGTCTTCAAGAAGATGGGAATATAATATATGGATCCTAAGTCCTAACAAATGAGCGCCCAACAAATGAGTATCAAATAAGTGTGTGGAATTAATTATCTCGTTAGGTCGTATGTGGGAAAATAACTCTATTAAAACCGCTTTAATTACAAATATAAAGTATTATATATGACTTTTACCTAAACTTGTTTGCTACTAGTAGTTGGTTAAATACTTCATATGATATAGGCATGATGAGCATTACCATATGTAATGTACAGAGATGTAGCAGTTTCTTGCTCTTGTGGTCCTAGCTAGTTTCAGCTGGAATTTGCCTTTGCCGTGGTGATGTATTGGGAATTTTTGAGTTAAATGTTTTTTCACTTATTACTTAACTCGGGATGTAAAAAATTACTGTGAAATGTATTTATGATACTAATTGGTTTTGACATTTTCTACTATTCTTTTGCATGTGTACCAAAAATGTTTAGATTTTTTAATCTCATTCATATTCGATTGTGGACAAATTCTTTATTCAATTGGTTAAAACAATAATGTAAAAATTATGTGCGCGTCAATATAACTGTACCGGTACTGGATCGGATGGTATCAATAATGTTCGAACTAGTAGACCGGAGTGGCCAGGCCGACTTGGTTCTTGATTAGTATTCCCACAAAACATACACTAGAAGTCTATAATACATGTGATTGTTGATATAATTAAAAGCTAGGTAGCTAGATCCGTTTTACTGGCCGGAAGCAAAGATAGGCATGCAAGAAGATAACAAGAAGATAACAGATCAAACACAGAGAAGAAAACAGAATTGTCTTATCTTCACTCATTTACTGTTCATCTGCCTGCTATTCTGTTTCCATGCACTTAATGAGACGTAGTTCATCTCTTCGCCAATGAAAATGACCTGTCCATAAGGCCAATTCAATAATGTAAAAATACACTGACCAAACTGATTAAATGCCAATATCATGCCAGTACCAATTCGATAATAGTAATAATGCATGTATTGTACATACATTGATACTACATTATACATACAGACATGCATACCAGGCAAAGTAAATTACTGGTACTGCAACTCTTACTGCTCGATCTGAACCTGAATCTGTCTACACTTTACAATTTTACATACATCTAATTAATTTCTCTTGCTGCTTTTCATTTTCCTGTTCATTGGCATGCGTGGTATGTGGAAATCCATTTATGCAGAGGAAATTTTTTAAAATATATTGTATAGTGAGATACATTAGGTATTTTTTGTATATTTTATAATAATTATTTGTTTAGAAGATATATTCTGGTCGTTTTTGTACTGTGATTTTGTGATTAATTACACATGCATGAGGTATCTCACACGTTCGACATAATGAATTTGTATTTTTTGAATTTCTCTTTCTTTTTTTGATTTTTCTTTTAAAATAATTTTCGAGATTGCATCAAGATATGACATGTGTCAAGCACTTGAGACACGTTCGACGTGTGAATTATCCCCGGCACATATAATAAATCACCAAATATGAGTAAAAAAATGACCGGAGTATAACTTCTGGACAAGTAGCCATTGCGAAGTATACGAAAAATACAAAGTCATTGTATCATATATAAAATGGATATATCTCACTCTACGGTGTATTTGAAATATTTTCCCCATATATATTATCCTGTTTTTCTGTTAGAGTTCGATTCTTGTCAATTGCTAAAGCAACCTTCGAATTATAGACTCTTTGATAATTGATTAAAATGAATTTATAATCAATAAATGTTTTAAGTAAATAATTTTTACCGCTTGCCAAACAAACACTTCTAGAGTTTAGTCGAAGCTTCTTAGCCATGTATAAGAAATTACCTCAAGCTCCATCTCAAGCATCCGGTAACAACTTTTCCAGCCACTAAAGCAAGTTACAACGCAAAAGCTTTTCATATCTAGAGGACCAAAATTATTAATTGGATATTACCATATACGTCTTTCATCATTATCAAAATTGCCCGCTATACTAATAACGAAATTCCTCAATTCATTTTTTTTATTTTTTGCATAGTATAGTAGTACTACTTCTTACATGCACACAAGTAATTATAATCTACCGTCAAGTAATAATTGCATAATTGATAATTCTACACAAATAATTATGGAAAATCACCCATTTCAGGTGATTCATAAATCTGCAACCTCTAAGGCTCTAATTAGTTGCATATGCACTCTATACATTGGAGTATATTAATCATCATGAGTTCGAATAGTTGCATGGGTACTTTTTAAGTCAATCGTTCCACAATTTAATTATAAATTAATTTTAGATTGGAAATATGAAAATTTCAATTGAATTTATATCTAATAAATTTTAAATGATTTAACTAAACATTTTATATTTTTAGCTTAAAATTGATTTTTATCCAGTTAAGTTGGAGACGATTTACTAGAAAGTTAAATGTGGACTAATGAGCGAGACTGAGGTACATCTATACATTATATATTGAGTTTATTTTTATTTCAATATCCGACATATTTTCCGTGTAACACATGAAAAATTAAAAAGTAAAGAAATTACGTACATATACAACAAATAAATAAAGATGATGCAGAAAGTTGGAAAACAAAAAATGGAAGGTGTGTCAATTATTTTGTTTAAGATCAATCTGACATACATTAAACTTTATCACATGCAAACTTTAAGTACTACACACCCTGCACAATATCACGCTTACTACAATTCAATCCTTCCTGCCCTTGTCTGCATGTCATCAATTGCCAACAAAATTTTAAAGAGAAAAGTGACCGGGAGAGCAAAGATAATTTGTACTACTATACCTTATATATTGTCTTTTAAAAGCACCCCCTCTTCTTTTATAACTTACTCTACCTTATCATCATTTTTTATTCCTACGTGAATTAAATTAACTCACGCGGAACAATAATATCGTCCTTTTCAAAAAAGTTAGGATTTGTGCACCACGTTACATGTTTGTAAATTTTTTATTTTTAGTGAATGTAAAAGAGAAGAAGAAGATTCGTAACAAAGCAGTGGGCACGCTCTCTCTCTTGAAGAAGGAAAGGCTTGCAATTTTGAGAATTGGACTTAAGATTGCAATTTAGATGGATATTTGCAAGAAATTCAGAATTATGGGAGGTTGAATTAATAGGTCGGAAGACATTATATATCAACAAGGGAACATCGTAAATTAAATTAAAGATGTATGAGTCAATCAAATAAAAACATATCATACGAATTGTACGCACACAATATCAAATAGTACCAAGTCGGTACCATTAGGGTTCTAAACCATTGGATGGCATATTGATCGACCGATGGATTTCTGAAGCTTGGAGGATAATCTTCAGGGCTTTGCAGCTGAATAAAACCAACAAGAATAGAAACAATACTTAATACTATATATATCCAATTGTTTATTGTAGTTGTGTGAAATAATGTCACGTTATAGGCATTAGTAATTTGATTAATTAATTGATGAAAAAGATATGTACGTGGACTTGTAGACGAAGTGATGAACCGCCAATGCGCTGTAGAGCCTCATATTTTGCTATCACGAATCTGGTATATGGACGTACGTCTGATCTAGTGCTTGAGGGTTTCAATCAGATTTAAAAGCAGAGTAGAATTCTTATTACTACTTCCTTATCCACTACTCAGTGGTATATGTAAGCATGTCACACTCCGTCAACCAATTTTGAATTATATCATTTCATATGTTCCGACTTGTTCTCAACATATTATATTGAAACAAATTTAGAATGAAACAGAATGTTACGTGACTGTTTGGAATTCAAATTGTATCCTAAATAATTCTTCTTGAATTCGATTATATTTCTAATACGGACAACAATTTAAAGTAAAATCATTAACTTCATTACTTCCATTTTTCTTTTTACACTAAATCTTTTTTATACTAGTTGTTGGAAACCTTACATATTATTCCATTTTGTTTCATTTTTCTTGAATTTTACCTGGAAACATACATATCCACAGAAGTGTGGGAAAATAGGGAGTAAAATTAATATTCAAGAATGTAAGTTTTGATTAAGACTTTTTCATATTGATGGAGTGGCCATTTCTCAAATCGAATATTTTATATATAAAAATTTAATTTTAATCAAAAAATACCAGTTAAATTATATCCCAATTCATCCCTAAATTTTACTATCGTAAACAAGAGTTTCTTTTTATTTTCCCTAAAAGGGACGTGACACTGAACCTCTGATAAAAAGTCCTGGTGTCTAGGATCTGGGGACCATTAATTTCTTCACAATAATGCAAAAATGGCAGACTACCTTTTCTTCAAATCTTCCAACTATATTCCGAGCTACACTTTTTTTTAGTTATTAATCATAATCATCTTCAATCACTGCCTTCTCATAATCTATTTCAAAATTATTTTGGAGGTCCATGCATGTTTCTAATATTTCCTTTTTCCTTACATAATTTGCTGTACATGTTATGTTATGTGATTTGAACACCAACACGATATGACGCAAACCAATCTCTACTAGTGTACTCTTTTGTTCTTTCTTTCTTAACATAACCATGTGAACATATTTAGTTAGTGTATACATAACATATTTGACTTATAGTATAATTAAAAATTGACTACATATATGTACAGTTCTAGCATGTAATTAATACCTCAGTTGGAGTCTGAGAGGGTATAATTAATAAAGAGTATGCGCCCTATTTTCAAAAACTAAAATAATCGTATATAATATTTTCGATCTCACCCTCTCAACCTCTAATAATTCAATGTATAATTTGATGCCCTAAACTTAAAATTCTGAACCTCTCATGTGAAAGTTTACTTTTATTTGCATATTTCTAAATTGAAAGTGATTGCAAATAAATCAAAGGGACTGATTGGTATAGAATTTGAGTGGACTTTTTCAATTAACATTGAATTTTTTGTATACAAAATATTCGATTTGAGTGGGGTGAAGGCCACTCCGATGGTATAACGAACAATTCCTTAATTTTCCATCTAAAATATGTCTCAATATTTTATTCAACTCATCAAGTTAAGGTAATGCATTTTAAAGTTTATTGGAATTTGAGGTGTTTTTATATTAAGAAAAGTCGCTAACTCTCTCTCGAGCTGCATAAGTAAGTGTTTTAAAAGCCTTTTATGTGATCGTACAAATTACAATTGAACAATATACTACTACTCCACAATTCCAATAACTCAAAATGTAAGAGAGTAATTACTTCTAGAAATTTCCGCTAACCTAACTCATTTTATAGGCTCATAACTAACTAACTAAACTGATTCAAATTATTTTTATGATTTAATACTACACATATTTTATAGCTACAACAAGAGAGGTACAACTTTTATGAAAGAATAAAGAGACAAGATTAAAATAATATATCTAACTATAAACATTATATATTCAAACTAATAAAAATCATGATACATGTATAATATACGGATATTGTATATCCCTCCGCTCCACGTCATTTGTTCAGTTTTATATTTCTTTCACAAATTTTTATTATATAGTTCAATAAAAAATATTATCACTACCGTTTCAGATTAGTTCGCAAACAAAATTCAACATGTTTTAATCAGTAGGTAATTATATGATGTTGATATATTTAATATATTAAATGAATGGATACACCAAAGTACGTGCGTATCTTCAATTAGAAATTAATTAATCCTGAAATTAAAGCCTATGAAACAGATGAGGCATGTCAACTCCAAATTATATTCGCCATTAATTATGAAAGAAAAAAAGACAAGCTTTTTCACAATAGTAGTATTTTGCCACATTAATATATGATCATCCTGTTTAAGCAATGTCAAATTAAGATTAAACATCCTAAGAAAATGTCTCTATAGATGAACGTGCCGTGGAAATTGTGTGCTACAGCAGAGATTCTGGTAGGCTGCCTAAAATCTGCTCCACTTGGGAAGAACTATATAGCTAATCATTTGATGATGCCTTCCAAAAGGCACATGTCTTAGATTATTCTTCCCAAAATAGCAGATCAAACTCATACAAAGAAATTTTATCACGGCTACATTAATTTCTCCAGTCAAATTTTCCATCTACCAGATGATCATCAACATGACTCCAATGCATCATGTTGTACAAATCTCTTTCTTGAATTCCGAAAACAAAAAATAGAAATAGTGCAAATGGTAGCTTAAAGCCAAAATAATTAGCTGGTCCCTCACCAAAGTGCTACATCAATGGTGACATTTCTTGAACTAGCTAGCTAGCTCAAGTCCACTAGTTTTAATGCCCAATGCATATGCACTGTAAAATTAGTTAGTCTTCAAGTTGAGTTTTATCTGCCATATATCATCATTAATGTGTCTTAACTCGGTGGTAATTAATCTCTCCGATTCAATTCGTATTCAAGAAATTCCTCTCGACGCACGCCTAATCTGTATATGGCACGTATGTACGTATGTACGTACGTACGTACGTACGTACATACGTACGTACGTACGTGTGTTTAGACGATCGATGGGATTAGTTAGTTGATTATAACTTATAAGTTGATTAATGATGTTGTAGTAGGTAGTTACTCATAAGAGTGCAAAAAATGGAGAAGTTGCTATCTTGGTGATAAATAGCATCAACATCTTCCATGAAGTGAACTCTAGGCGTGCATCTGTCAAGGCCATGTGATAAGAATTCATCCATAATGCCTTTTGTAGTTGTCGATAAAGCATTACGCCAACTTTTTGTAAATGTGCGAGATAATAAAATGGTCCCATTATATATGAAAAGATTTATGTAATTTCTAGTTTAGGAAGAAAAGAAATCTTATATACTTACTAGCTAATAGGTACAACACATTACTATAGTCTTGTAACAGTGACACAATGTTAATGCAATATGAATCGATCAATTCAAGACCACGACGTTTATTAAGCGTGAACGAAGAGTTTTGATTACATATTGACTAGCATTTACATATATACTACATACATTTATCTGTACTCAGATGCCTGCTGTGTATGTGGCTCTCTCTACACCATTCTTTCCATTTCCATGGTCGGTCCAACACCGGCATCTTCTTTTCTCCCTATCACAATCCATCTTGTTGTATAAGTATATGTTCTTGCTCATTTTCACTGAGTTTCCTCTTTGAAACCATTACATATCTTTGCTAACTAGCTACCTGGTCAGTTTCTCAATCAACAAAGGTTAGCTCATTTACAAGTTACGTCTCTTTTCGACTAAAACAGTACTCATAATTGAGTCTCCTGCTTCACTATCTGCAAGAAACTTGTTGTAGCTAGCTGAGCTGCAACTTAGTTGTGTAAGTGATTCTTGTTCTTATTGTTATGTCATATGTTTTCTTTTCTTGGAAAACTATGTTCTTAGCTAGCTCACATGAAGTCATCATGTTTAAGATTTCTATTATGTGGAGTAGATGTAGTAGTACAAATTTAGCTCAAATTTTCACATTTCTAGATAACTTCTTGTCTCTAATTTTGATCAATATGTTCAGAATTTGGTTGTGGTAATATGGTCTCATTAATTGCACATACTCTTATGTGAAAATCATGTTTTTCCTTTTGTTTTAAATCCTTTCATACTCCTTTCCGTCACAGTTGAAGTCAAGAGGAAAGTTCTTCAGAAGGGAATTTCAAGAATTTGCCAAGAGCTTCGGTTTTGGTATTCGAAGAACAAGCATTATACCGGCGAAGAATGATCAGTAGTAGAAGATGATGCCAAGAGATGAATCACAGTTCACCACAAAGCAAGAAATCAACACAGTAGAAGGTGCCAAACTCCCCAAAGGCTCAACAGGTTCCACAACAACATCTTGGTCCAGGCTAAAGGATCCACGGATAGTCCGTGTGTCTCGTGCGTTTGGAGGCAAGGACAGGCACAGCAAGGTATGCACCGTGAGAGGCCTAAGAGACCGTCGTGTAAGGCTATCAGTCCCGACAGCGATACAATTGTACGATCTCCAAGACCGATTAGGCCTAAACCAGCCAAGCAAAGTTGTGGATTGGTTGCTTAATGCAGCAAAACATGAAATCGACGAATTGCCACCACTCCAAATTCCACAAGGGAGCTTGATGAGTCAAAGTTTGCAACCGTACTTGGATGCTCAATCAGCCAAGCAAGGGCTTAAGATCAGCGACACCGTCAACTGGACGAACGATCCATTCAAGTTGCAGGCCAGATCAAATGATACTTGGGGGAAATCTAAAGATTTGTTTTCAGGAGAGACAAGTGATCATAGAGAGGAAAATTGGGCAAGAAGTCAACAAGAGTTTCAAGAAAATCAAGGTGCATATAATTTTTCTTCCAACAATTTTCTCTCTAGGCAAAACCATTCCAATTCAATACCAAATCTACTAAGTAGTAGTAACATCCCATACAATTCATTTGTTAGATGGGATCCATCAAACCTAACCCTTTCTCATCACCCTCCAAGAAGCCATGGACTAATGGTTCAACACGATCAAGATTCGCCGAATTTTAGCCTTGTGCCATTGCAACAAACCATTTCTTCAGGATCCCATCCGGTTCTTGTTTATCAACCCGGAATTAGTACACAATCTTATTTCCCTTCCCAAATTGCACCGACCGATTCAGATTTCACACAGAAGCAAATGCATTTTACATCATCAAACTCTCCAATTACTTCCCATGCTGACTCCACTAGCCAGTCAGTTCGGCCATTCCATTTCAGCATGACGGCTGATCTTCTCCCAAGGAACGACGATAAAGACAATGACTTCCACAATTGATCCGTGCATTGGCCTCTAAGGCGAAATGATACCGGACATGCTTACTTACTGTATCTCCAAGAAAGAATTAAGTCTATGGATCAACATTGTGATTTCATGTTGGATAAATTATTGAACTGCTATCTACGTACATATAGAAGACTGTTCCGGTCCTGGCGATTACGTAATCTGGTACGTAAGTATGATGCAGTTTTACATTTATGTTGAAAAATCTAATTTTTGTTAGTCTGGTTTGATGTTACTACTATATATCAATTTCTCATGCTACCTTGAGATTGTTAGTGAGAAATATTAGTGTGTGCTTGTGTAATATGTCTAGTACTATATACACAAGATATATATATATATATAGTACCATGTTTTTTGTACTGAATTGAATCAATTGATATAGTGTTTTCTGAAAACTTGTTTATGATCAGTTATACAAGACATGAATATGTCATATGTACCTGAGCTTGACATGCATTCTCTGGTCCTTGATATATGTATAATTAAGTTGTTGTTATTGAATTATAACAGAACCCTAGAGTATTGTCTGGATATAGCATGTCATGTACTAATCCAATCCTTATATACATAAGTATTTAACCAATTTCCAAATTGTGCCTGTGATAATTTATTACTGAACCTGCAGTTAATAAGTTCTGCCTAAACCAGTAAAGTGTTTCTTCATGAAGTTTCCCCAATATTGTTGCAGGTAAAGGGACACAAACCTGTAGCTAGGTTAGCATTTAGCTTATAAATGGTCCCAGTATTTTGCATTATATATGATTCCATTTGCTTGATTATATATACACACAGAAGTAAGGATATCCCATCAAGCTAAATTAAGCTATTTGTGTCTGAGTATTGAATGTTACACATGTTGAATAATCCAAACTTACATGTTGTTGGTACTGGGATATATGTCATATGTGACTTGACATTTCTACTTGTTCTAGAATGGATCAGTATTTCCGTGCAGAAATTCTGAGAATATAGTTATAGGAAGTTATATTTTTATATTCACCTGTAGTGAAGTACAAACTTGCTATGAGGAAAGAATATAGTATATTGTTTGTGAAAATACATGTATTAGAGATATACTACTTGAGATATATTAGAGATATACTACTTTATAGATATTATTAAATTTAATGATAATGTCAACTTAATATGATGTAGGGCATAGTTATATAACTTATAACCCCTCCAGCTTAATTAATGGTAATTAATATACATTTACTTAAGTTCAACCAAGCATCATGGACCGTTTTCCGCAAATCTTGTTTAATGGTTAAAGGATATTCTTCAAAGTCTTATGTGATCTTCATTGTGAAATTAGATGGTGTGTGCATCTTGTGATATTAGAAGGTTTTTGTTGTATACATTAGATGATGATTGTATTTTCTGGTGGTGCTTATGTTTAATTAGATGAAGGTTGTATAATAGTACTTTTAGATGGTGCATTTTGTTGATTTTGGATGATACTCACAATTTTACATATGGTATGTGGTTTTATATGGTTCTTGTTGTACGTTTAACAGAATTACTAATTCATAAGAATAATCTCACTAACATATAAGAATTTTATTAAATACCACTATTGTGGAAAGATGTAATAAGTGAAAGTTAAATATGTCAGGAATTTTAGTGAAACTGGTCGATTTTCAGTTCATTCAATTTATTGGTCATTTGGGTCAAACACGCAAGAACTATTACGAGTGGATAATTTATATGGATAGCTAGAGATGTTGCCGGCGGAATTCAACCCTTAAATCTTGAGATTCATATACACTAAAGAATTATATTTCATCTACAAACTCGAACTTGTCGAGATGTGTCGAATTTAACAATTTATATCAATACTCTATTACTTCCCCGCACTCGCGATCGATTTCAACATCTTTAATTTGAGAGACTATTTAAGTAGAAATTTAATACGGAGGTGGAGATTCAAACTCATGCTCACATGACTCAGGAGCCATGAGGTCATGATAGAATTATTTTAGCTAAAATCTTGAACTTATAATAAAAATGTGTAAAACTTTTTTTTTTTTTTTAAACAGTCAAAATATATTGCAAATAAATGATGGCATTACAAACAAGCATAGGATGAATTTCTCCATGCTTACTTCTATCTTCATTCTCTTGACGCATGTTGCACCAAACATATTCAAATTAAGGTTCATCAGGAGACGACTGTCATACAATTGTAAACATTGTAGTGGGGCAGTTATATAGACTCTTCTCACTTTCCATCAGCATATATGCACCGCCTAGCCCACATTTCCTACCATGTAAACTTACCTAAGCTTATTACCATTAACGGTCAATGATCTTTATTGTAAAAAAAGTTTTCATAGTCTGTAATAAAGAGTATATTTTAATTTGTGTTGGATTAGATCACGTATATATATTGATTAGCTAGTTACGGAAATCTGATCCAGGCGTGACGAATTAAAGGACATGCATGTTGCTATGCAGTAAATGGTACTCCAAATCATGATGAATACTAGCTTGAATAGTATCATATGTGTACTATGAGATAAGAAATTGACACTTAATAATTTTTTGATGAAGAATTGAATTGAAGATGAAAAAGAGAGAGGAAGAAGAAGATGTTAAAGGGTTTTTGTTTTCTTGATGAATGAGACAGTTTGTTGTGATGTCAACTTTAGCACAAGATCCAAAAAAAGTTGACACAGCAGCAATATCTCTAAGAATTATACATGAGTTGAGTGTAATCTTAAAGAATTTCTTCAAAGTGGAATAGCAAAAGAGAAAGAAAAGATGCATATTGTGTGGTCCAAATGTTCCAGAAAAAGAAGAAGAAATGGTACAGAGTAAATTAGGGTTTGGTTTTATCATTTGTGATGGTACATGCGATACGGGACCATCCATCATATACGAATTAAGGGTCCTAATTATATAACTACCTACCTCTTAATGGATTTTTTTTTAAAATGTTAGTTAAATATGTATACCCACACCACCACTAAAGTAAACTTGACGAATTTGAAGAGTATAAATTAAAGAGACAATTACAATTAAACGATAACCCATATCACCGGTGTTATGAGAAATCACATGATCGAGTTAGTGGTTTGGCTATCATCTGTAGATTAGTGATCTAAATTACGGTTTAATAATGTTAACGCCACTTATTTAACGATAAATACTATTCGAAGTTATACAAAAACTAACACATATAGTTAGTTTATTGACGGCCAAAACAAGCAGGCCAATAGTTTAATTAAGTGTTAGCTAATAATGGAAAATGAATTTCCTCTGTCAGAATTGGAACCCCTAAATCATTGCAAGGAGTTACTCCGAAATCCATGGAAAGATAGAGCTGAAGAAAATTGAGGTCAATGGTTGTGTTGGTCATTTGAAGACGAGCAACACAGGCCCATTGACTTACCCAAATAGCAAATTGGGCCGTGTATTAAGCCAGACCAATAACAAAACAAGTGAGCATAGAAGCCCATTGGATCGGCCCAAAAACAGACAGCTCCCGGCGAGGATCGAACTCGCGACCTTTCGCTTACGAAGCGAACGCACTACCACTATGCTACGGAAGCTGTTCTTGGCAGGAAATTTAAATTTATTTTTAAATAAAATTATATATTGAAATAAGTTCCGCACCCTTAACAAATCCAAACCATCATATAAATGATAATGTTTGGGAACAAAATATTAAAAATGTCAACCAATTTCAATCACTTTATAATTAAAATTGAAATCTATTATCCATAAAAAATTAAAACTGAGAGGTTTGATGTAAGGTCCGTAAATTCTCTCCTAATTTAACCCGCAATAAAATATTAATTAATTTTCGACATCATTCGAGTCAAAAATTTTCGTAGAGAATTTAGAATAATTTTCGTATTTTAATGTCGAGTGGATTCGATGTTGAAATCAAAAATCCGAACGTACCGAATAAAATAATAATATAATATTATTATAATAAAATAAATTATTTTATTTTACCGATGTCAGAAAATGGTTCCCCGAATATCCGAGAGTTGGTTTGGTAATTTTTCAAATTTTTATTATGAGCCATTCGATAGCCAGAACAAATTAGGATATATATAACTACGAAAAGACTATACTACCCTTAATGATGAAATGGCCCCCTCTTCAGCACAAGGGCAAATCTGTCATTTACCCTACATCATCTTCTCCAACAGTTCAAAGACGGGAATTGAGGGAGAAAATGGCAAAATTGAGTTTGGGGAAAATTGGGTTACAGTTCGGATTCGCCAATTCGCTCGATTCGGCTATCTCTACCCCGTTTCTTCCCTCCGTTCTCCGTCATTATCATCCAATCGAAACACCCCGTGCCTCGCGCCCACCG
>JAYMSP010002490.1:0-23972 GCA_036897095.1 Plantago elongata
TATATTGGGTGATAAATAGGTTAAAAAATACAATTGAATTAGGTATTCATGAAATAAAAAAAATTAAAAAACTGCCCAATTTAGCGATCCGTCGCTAAACCTAGCGACGGATGAGCTATTCGTCGCCAAAAATCTAACAACGGGCGATGCCCGTTGTTATCCGTCGCTAGACAGTTCTAGCGACGGATAACCGCGTCGCTAGAACATGAGATTTTTGTAGTGAAAATAACCGGAGGCGTGGGAAAGGTAAAGCCAAAGAGACGACCAATCAAGGGGAAGTACGTGGCTCACTCTACGACATGAATGAGAACTTGGCTCTCATCTCTTGCTACACGACTGTTAGCGCAAATTTTGTTGGCATGAATTAGAGGTACGCAACTTTGTTCAAGAAAGTCGCGGAGAAGTTTGATGATGTGCAAAGGGATGGGAAGATTATTGGTATGGAAAGAAAGCGGAGTCCATATTCACTTCGTCTCAGATTTAACCGAATGAGATATGACATTAATTGGTGGTTGATTTGTATGGATCGTGCTACTAGGGTTGTCAGCGATCAAAGTGGCTACAATGAAGCTAATGTGACTGAAACAGCCCAACAATTCTTCAATGAGAAAGAAGGTTGTTACAATGGATTTCATTTGCACAGGCAGTGTGATGCCATGAAAGTGTACTCATAGTGGGAAACGAGGATGAATTTGGAGGAACAATACAAGAAGGCGGCAACAAATCCGACTGTCGATGTTCCAGGTGATGATGATCAACCAATGGATCCATCAGGTGGTAGTAGTGGGAGCAAGCGCCAAAGGGAGGATAGTGTAACGACTAGCAAACGACCTATGGATCGTGACAAGGCAAATAAGATGGCTAGATGTGGTAGTCTGGAAACTCCTTAGCATATACAATGAGCAATGGAAATATTAGCTTTAATAAAAGTTATCCCCAATACCTTGAGTTGGAAAGACATAAGCTGGAGTTATCCCGTCAGAAGAGAGAAGATAAGATCAAGGAGAAGAAGATGGACATGTGGATGACACTTACGGGGAACTATGCCAACTTTACCCCGGAACATAAGGTCAGTAGCTGATGCAATGCAAAAGGAACCGTTTTAGTCTGAGTAGTGGCTGCAGTTGGGAGCTTGTTTAATTTTGTTGTTTTTAAGGTGTGACTTGTTTGGTCTTTACTTTTCGAAGCGTGGCTTGTTTGTGTTTTACTTTATGAAGTGTGACTTATTTGTATTTTACTCTTCCAAGTATCCGTTGTAATAAAACCAATGTGCTTTGAATTTGAGTTTGTCAGGAATCTTATCTTTACTTTGTCAGGCATCAAATCAGTGTGATTTGTCAGGAATCACATCCAACTTATTGTCTTTAATTTATCACCACATCTTATCTTCAGTTATGAATCCAATGGAGGATGACTCAAGAACGAGTCACCACATATTATCTTCAATTATGAAAGCATCCAATGGAGCATGACTCAGAACAAGTCACACATCACCCACAACTTCTCTATTAATTAATGCAACCATATAATAAATTTTCAGACACAAAAACCAACTTGCATTTATCCCTTCATTCATTTTCCAAAGATAATCATGTCAGATTCATTATATGATGATGAAAGCTGGCTTGTTGGTTCTTCATCAAATCATTTCACACAAATCCAAAGTATGATAATACATAATGTACCAAATTATGATCCAACAATTCCAACAACAACAACAATCGGACGAGGCACTACGGCCTAAGAAGAAGCGTGCTTACATTAATAGAAGTTGAGAAGAGCGTGGCAAAGAATTGGAGGATGACTACTTCGGGGTTAACCTACCATATGCAGATAAAGTTCGATGGAGATTAAAAATGGAGAGGTCGTTATTCGAACGGGTGATTGCTGGTGTAGTGCGTCAAGAAGATTACTTCGAGTGCAAGCTTGATGCTCTTGGCCGAAAGGGGTTAAACGACATTACAAAAATGTACCGCAGCCATTCGCATGCTTGCTTATGGTTGTTGTACTAACTCGGTTGACGAGTACTGTCGGCTTGGTGAAAGCACGACTCTCATGCGTCTTTCGTGTTTTTTGTGATGCGGTGGTGGCGGACTTTGGTCCAAAATACATGCGAAGGGGCGACCAATGAAAACAATGTTCGAAGGATTTTGGCAACCAACACTGCAAGAGGATTTGTTGGCATGCTCGGAAGTATCGACTGTATGCACTAGAGATGGAAGAACTGCCCCAAGACGTGACACAGTCAATTTCAAGGCAAGTGCAAAAAATTACCCTTGTTTTAGAAGCAGTAGCAACCCAAGATACTTGGATATGTCATTCATTTTTTGGTATTTTCGGAAAATACAATGACTTGTTGATTGTTCAACGTTCACCGGTATTCGACGATCTTCAGAACGGCACAACACCTCAAGTCAACTTTGAGGTTAATGGTCATCTGTACAACATGCATTACTCTGATGGCATCTACCCAGCTTGGACTACACTTGTTATTGCCATCTCGAATTCGGTAACACACAAAGAAGGCAAGTTCTCTGAACATCAGGAGTTTTGCCGAAAAGATGTTGAACGTCAGGAGTCTTGCATTTCCATTTGTTTTTATTCAAATTCTCTACACTTTATTGTAATATATTATTGATTAATAAATTATAAAACTGGTTATATTATAGTATTAAATATGATTTAAAAATAAAATAAAATTTTAAGTCGAAGTGACGGAAGTGTGACACCTCCGTAATGTATCACTAATATAACAAAATCTCATCACGTATCCCGTCAGATGGCTAATATAGCCGTCACCCATGCAATGCAAGTAGTCTTAGGGGCTGATTGACATGACAATTAAATGGTCATTTGGATGAGATTTTTGGTGAAATTGTGTTTGAAATAGAATTGAAATGAAGTATTTAAAGTGTATTTTAAGCCAAATTAATATTTATCGAGTCAAATGGGACATTTAA
Source organism: Plantago elongata (assembly GCA_036897095.1). NCBI lineage: Eukaryota > Viridiplantae > Streptophyta > Magnoliopsida > Lamiales > Plantaginaceae > Plantago > Plantago elongata. The sequence continues at coordinate 2,961 of JAYMSP010002490.1, forward strand.
ATGACTCACCAATCCGCCCCTTATAAATTTGAGAAATCCGCCCCTATAAATTTGAGAAGGCGATAGAAAATTGAAATGTCATCCTTTTAGAGGGAAAAGAACGGACGTGTTGGATTTAAGCGCGTATCTCAATGGCAAGCAAGGCTGTGTCTAGGGTTTTAGCCAATTTAAAAGCTTGGTTAGGTTTTTTTAGTCTGTAAAACCCTTTCATTTTCAGTTGTCCATATTCTTCAATTTTGACCATATCCAAAGCCACCACCAACCTGCTCTGATGTTATATGAAATGGCTATACGCCTGAAGCCACAGAGTTCCATCAAACGTATGGCTTCTTCCTTCTTCACTCACTCTTCTTCACCTTCCATTTCTTCCCTCACTCGCTGCCATAACCTCACCCACTCTTCCCCCTTCTCCGTTGCTCCTCATTCGAACATACTTCTCAGTTCCAGGTAACGTTATTGCTCCGTCTCCTTATGCTTTTCTACAATTTCGAAAATGTTTTCAACTTCACTAAATGTTCACTCAGTTTTGGAATGAACTGGAATTATGTGCTGTGAAACTTTTCGAGAATCTGGTCATTGTTTGGTATTGTGTGAATACCTAGTTTTCGAGTTAAAGTTGGAAATATAGGACTATTGTTTAATTCTTAACATTTCGAGAATTCGAGGAATATGTTGTGTTACTTGTGTAGCATTGAAGTTTTCAGAATTACTTGAGCATTATTACATGAGTGTAAATTATGCTTTTATTTGCAGAAGCAAAGCTGGTTCGTTTTCATTTCATATTTCTATGTTAGGTTTAGTCAGAGACTTTAGAATTCAGAAGTACTATGCTACGTTTTGGAATTACATGGGTATGATGTTTGTGTAGGTTACTAGGTTTATGCTTCTGGTGGAGATATAGGACTACTTTTTTGAGTTGTGTTTGCCTAGCTAGATTGTGGTTTTGTTTCTTTGTTTCAGGGCAAGTGATAAACTGAGGAAGGTTTCATACAAGAATTTACCATTTAATGCTACAGCTGCTAGAGCATTGCTGTCATCAAGCATCAACCCTGAGGCTGTTAATGAAAGCAAAGTTTTAACAGACTATGGTTCAGAGCAGATTCAGGTAGATGGTCTCTGTGTTTGTCCTCTTTTATGTTTCTCCAGAAGTAGCATTTTCTGGGACAGTGTTCTTGCAGGTATTGGAAGGCTTGGATCCTGTGAGGAAAAGGCCTGGTATGTACATTGGAAGCACCGGGGCCCGTGGTCTTCACCATTTGGTAGGTTCTATGCTGTTGCTCCTTTTTTTTGGTTCATCTGTTAATTTGTTCCGCTCCTTTTGTTTAGTTTACATTTCAAAGTTCTGTTCATTTTGGTATTAATGTTGGTTCATCTGTTAATTTGTTCTGCGAAGGTGTATGAAATCTTGGACAATGCCATAGATGAGGCTCAAGCTGGGCATGCCTCAAAAGTTGATGTTGTTCTGTTGCCCGATGGTTCAGTGTGCATCACTGATGATGGGCGTGGGGTATGTGGCTTCTTCTATTGATAGTTGAAATTTCTGATTATTTTGAACGAGATTTAAGCGTTCTGATGATATTCACTTTTCCATCAGATAATTCCTGGTTTGTAATATGAATAAGAAAAGTATCAGCCGTGTAGTTGAATTTTGTTGTATAATCATCCGCTCAGAATGCATTTTCATGTGCTTTATACCTGAAACAGATACATGTTCTATGCAGTCTCATAGCGTCCTGTTTTCGTGTTCTTTTTTCATCTGTTCTTGTTTCTTGCAGATCCCAACTGACTTGCATCCATCAACAAAAAAATCGTCTTTGGAGACTGTCTTGACGGTAATCTTTCTCCATCCATTAGTGCCACTTTTCGGAAACTATGTCAATTGTAGTTGTTGTTTGAAATTTATATAATAATGAAATACTCCCCTCCCCCCTCCAATTCCCTGAGACATGTTGTAACGGTTACTCTTGACTGGACCGCACTCGTAACGTTTGTATGATATTTACTCCTGTGGGCAGGAACCCCATGAATTTTCTTTCGTAATCATCCAAAAGGACTCATACTATGTGACATTGCTGGACTACTTATATACCCTCTGTCCTACCCGTTCTTACCGATGTGGGATTGCATTCTACCACTTAAATTAGCATGTTGCCACTTGGGCTCTATTGCTAGATTGGTTTACTTATATCAGGCTAGAATGTGAAGTAGCTTTCATTCTTTTTTCTTCCTCGCAGCTGGTATTTTTGGCTTTTTTTTCTTTCCTTAAAATGAATTTGAAACTGATTCCTGCTTTGGGAGATATTACTTCTATGGTTTAGTTTAGGATGCTATGGGACACCATCTTGCTTCTTGTATTGCATTTGAAGCAGAAATTATATAATTATAACCCAAGATATTGATGAGGTTATATAACCTTTTAATATGGTATAGAATTAGTTGTCTCTTTGAGAAATCCAGCTGTTATTTCAGCAAGAACATTATTGCAGGTTCTACATGCAGGTGGTAAGTTTGGTGGCTCAAGTAGTGGTTACAGTGTGTCAGGTGGTCTACATGGTGTCGGTTTATCTGTTGTCAATGCGTTGTCTGAGGTACAGACTTCTTAACCAATAGATTGCCACTATTCTTTAGTATGTTAACTCTCTGCTGGTGCTGTTTATAGTTTCTCTTTTCTTTTTGGGCACTTTTTCAAGATCATGCATAAGTGCTGGCTGTCTGTGCTTTGCTTGGTGTATATTTGCTAGTATAGTATTCCAACATATGTAGTGACCTTCTTTACTATGAGATATTTGGTCTAAAATTTGATAGTTTGTCATGTTGAATAGGAAATAAAGCAAGTAGTGATCTTGATCTCTTTCTGGAAGATGTATCACATAATCATTTTGACCAAATGCTTAGTCTTTTGGAACATCCAACACGTGCTTAATTTCTGGTCAATGTGGCTTGTTGGCACTTATAAGATGGGTTTTATGATTTGATGAAATCAATTCGAATGATGATTTTCTGAAAATTAATTACTAGTATTAGGCCATCTGTGCAATGCATGCATGACTGCAGCACATTTCCCGTATTATCTCCTGCTGAATGTTAGTATTGCATGACCATCCGTTAACTAAGTATGCTTCTTAAGATAAAACGTGGCCCTATGATGGCCGCACAGTCCCTGATTGCTTCTTTAGTTAATATATGTTCTGTTGTGTATGGATAGGTGCTCGAGGTCACTGTATGGCGTGATGGTAAGGAGTATAGGCAGAAATTTTCCCGTGGAAAACCTGTGATGGAGATGAGTACTAGTGATCTTCCGGTTGGTTTAAAGGACCGTAAAGGGACCCAGATTCAGTTTTGGCCAGACAAAGAAAGTAAGTCTTGTGCCTCAAAGATGAATTAATATTATACTAGAGTATTGTGGAATCTTCTTAATGTACATATATATTCAGTTTTCACAACCGAGATCGAGTTTGACTACAAGACAATATCTGGACGAATTAGGGAGCTTGCTTTTCTCAATCCTACGGTAAATTGTTGACATTTGTTGATTGATGTTCTGAATTTCATTGCATTTCATTTTATTTTCTTGGTGTTGGAGGCAATAAGCCATCTGCCTTTTTTGTTGCTTTGACTAAGCTCCCTTTTTTTTTCTTTTCCTTGAATTTGGTTTATCTTGATATATAACTTTTATCATGTGAAATGAATAATCCAATGAAATTTTCTAAAATGAGTGTGGTAACCCCACACACATACAACACACATGTGCAATAATGAATTGTTTTCTATTCTTAGGTTACAATTCAACTTGAGAAGAAGGATTTTGATCAAGATAAGGAATTGCGTAACGAGTACCACTATGCTGGGGGTTTAACCGAGTACGTGAAGTGGCTCAATGCTGATAAGGTGAGTTTTGTTTTTTAATATTTCACAATTGTACATTATGATAAAATGGCTATTTGTCTGTGTAAAGTTCCTGGATCATGGCCGTCATTGCCCAAGTCTTGTCCTATCTGTTCGGTGCCTTTTCATTTGAAAACTTATTACTGTAAAAAACTGTAAAAAACGGAATTGATGCACAGGCCCATAATGGATTAAAACATGTATTATGTTTCTACTTTCTATTGGGCTAGTATACAAAGTTGTAAATGTGTCTAATAAGCGAGTTCTTAGTTAAACCAATGTTATTAATCTCTAATCATGGGGAGTAGTATTGGCTGGAAAATCCGGGATACTGAAGTGATATATACGATTATATACCATAATTTATATGGTGAATATATAAGTACGTGTAAAGTTGAATAACAGATTAATTAATAATTATTCATATAATTCTTTATAGAGTCGTAAAGACAAGCAGAGTCGAGGTAATGTAGGGTAAATTGGTGATTTACCCCCAAAAATCAATGTCCTGCAACTACTGCGCTGTGATTTGTCGGGATGTGGTTCGGTAAACACCGAGATTGTCCGGGATGCTATGCAACTTGGGATAGAGGTATCTATCTCGGGCAGTCCTGTAAATGCTCTGGGAGAGCGTGATCACACGGGATCTCATTGGGATTGAGAACACTGATTAAACTGTTCTACTTAAACAATATTAAGGGAAAAAAATCTTTGGCAGAAAAACGTCGTTTAGCATTAAACACATGAAGGGGTTGCAATAGACCAGAAACCTTGATTATAGTCTGTTTTGCACTTTTGCTTGTGTAGTTTTCCTTGGGAGCTTTCAAAGTTAATTTTTTAGTCCCTAGGGCTTCATTTGGTTTGTGGGAAAATAGGGGAAAAGAAAAAGAATAGGGAAACATAAAATTTTCCAGGAAGACGTTTGAGGGAAAAACATGTTCCCTTATTTTATGGAGATAGATATAGTATATGAAGAAGATTTTCAATTTTTTTGTAGAATTTCTAACGAATACTAATGGTGGAAAACAAGCTTGTTGTGTACAAACATAACTTGGCTATTTATACAAAACATAATCATTTTGCAATTTAGACTGACATGGTGTGTCTAAAGTGTGCAACATCTGCGTATATGCTGTTAGTGCACCATATAGTTCTTTTTTGGAGTTTCTGGGCATCACAAGTATACAGTCTCATTGAAGAATCTATGTTAAATAATTTCTGTATAAAGCAAGCATATCAATAAGTTTGTGTCAAAGATACCCTAATATTATGATGGCCTGTTAATCTCTGTTTTATTCTACTTAGTATGGACCAATTTATATCTACCTCTGCCCAAAGGCTTTGTTTTATTCATCAGTGCTGCACATTACTACTCTTGGATAGACAAAATCCACAAGGGTTCTCCAAGTCAAAACCTTTTGGTTCGTTGAAAATCAAGTAGCTGTAAGATGCTCAGTAATGTATCAAATGCAATATTCATGCTTTTGTTACTTTCTTATGGCTACGACTGGCTGTTCGGTTTTGTTACTATGAATAATGACTGGCAGTTCTCTGGTCCAGACTGCTGTTCATGATGTCTTGGCATTTAAAAAGGAAGCTGATGGAGTCTCAATAGATTTGGCACTACAGTGGTAAAATTTGTATTCCTTGCCTGCCTTAGTTCTTTTAATCCCACAGTTGAAGTATACACATAAACCTAGTATATCACATATAAACCATTGTAGCCATCAAGATACTTTATAGCCTGCACTCATTCACTGTAGCCGTCAAGATACTTTATAGCCTGCACTCATTTTGATATATAAATGGACTCTGATACATTTCACTTATATTATATAGGTGTTCAGATGCATATTCAGATATGTTATTAGGATATGCAAACAGTATAAGAACTGTTGATGGTGGCACTCACATTGATGGTGTTAAAGCTTCATTAACAAAAACGCTTAACAACTTGGCAAAGAAGTCTAAAGTCATCAAGGTACCATGGGCTGACTGGCAATCTACTATGTTTTTACTACCTCTTTATCATTATTTTTAGTTTTTTACCATGATACTACCATTTCCAGGAGAAGGACATTACTTTGAGTGGTGAACATGTGAGAGAGGGCTTGACTTGTGTGATCTCTGTCAAAGTTCCAAATCCGGAGTTTGAAGGACAAACAAAGGTACTTGTTTCATATACAACTGATCAAAGAAAAATAAAATTTCAGAAATGTTTCGACTTTTGAGTATATTAGTTTGTTATCGACCAAAATGATGATATTACTTCTGATGTCATTTTTACTCTGATCTTACAGACTAGATTGGGAAATCCAGAGGTGAGGAAAGTTGTTGATCACTTGATCCAAGAATATCTCACTGAGTACTTGGAGTTGCATCCCGATGTTCTTGATGCCATTCTTATGAAGTCCCTTAATGCTCTCAAGGTATTTCGCTTGCAGATCATGTTGAGCATTTTTTTTTTTATTGTTATGGTTGTATGAAGCACCTCATGAGTCTAGACTCACCATTATGCGTATTACCAGTTCTTGAAATGCTTCACATCATACCTAACTGTTCTAATGCTCAGGCAGCTCTAGCAGCAAAGAGGGCGAGGGAATTAGTTAGACAAAAGGGTGTTTTGAAATCCTCATCCCTTCCTGGAAAGCTTGCTGATTGTTCAGCTACAAATCCCGAAGAAGCTGGTACGACAAATTCTTCCTTATTCATAGTATATGGTTTGCCCATGTTCATGAGGTGTACATGAAAATGAACCTTTGACTTATATCTAATACGTGGCCTGTGTGTAGGCACACTTATATGATTCCTCATTACTGTTAGTTTTTCTTTCTGATCTGAAACTCAGCAAATGCTGATACCTTGGGTTCATGAAAATTTGATATCCAACTGAGCTTTCTCAATGCAATTCGCCAAATTAATCTGCTCTTGCAAACGTAGATGAAGTGGACATTTCAATATTCACAGAAGACTAATAAACTTTGGACTAACCAAGCATCATCATGCAGTGTATATTTTGTCACAACAGAGGAAAAACTTTTCATTTTTACTGTCAGTTTTTTTAAGATCCACTGGACATGTTGTCTATCTAGTGTTTGTAGTGTTTTGGCCCATGTTATACTCAGACGCATAAGCATTTATCCGATGTACTATTCCTTTCAAATCATTTTCAGAAATATTCATCGTTGAGGGAGATTCAGCTGGGGGAAGTGCTAAACAAGGCCGAGATCGGCGGTTTCAGGTGAACTTTTCTCCCTCGAATGCAATAGCGTGTGCTCACTCTATCAGTCTATCATAAACTAAGTAGTTCTTGGACAATTGTATAATAACTATTTTTTAATATCAACTACTCCCTTCGTCCTAAAACCAATGTCCTATATTCCATTTATATCTGCCCCACTAAAAATGTCCTGTTTCTATTTTTGGCAACATTTCCAACCTACGTGCATTTGTCCCCCAACATTTTACACTGCACATTATACTTCGTGGCAAAAGCAAATTGACATTTGTTCTGGGTGGAGTGAGTACCAATTATTTTATAACTTTATTTTCCTTTGAATACCAACCAAAAGGGTTCCAAAGTTTCCAAGAGTGCACAAGGCTAAAATGTAACTAATTAATGTATCGGAGTTTACTAAATAGTTACTTGGTATAAGTGGTTCAAGTTTTTCAATTATCTGCCTTGGTGTATTACAAAATTCTTCTTTGTTTTTTTAAAGATAATGTTTGTCATTTTATTTTTTCTCTTTTAAAACAATACTTCAATATTTATATAGTAATTTCAGGGATAAAAAATGTTAGCAGTTTTAAATTGACATGTGTATTTGTGCATCTCAATGTGAAAAATAAAATATACTTTCGAGGTAAATATATAATTTATTATGAGTTAGAGTCAAATTTGTATTTAAAGAATGTGTTTGGCCATTTCAAAATGCAATTACCAATCCGTAATTGTTTAATAGTTATGGGGATTAATGTGTTATTATCAAATGATGGGGACTTTTTTTTGAGATAAGTGCATATTGTAGGGGAGTTCTTAAAGCAGAAAATGAAGCAGGTTTTGGAACAATTTTGTAATATATTCGGAGTACCAGATTTACAGTCAGACAGCCACAAAGCAGAACTTAAAATAAACTTATTTAGATAATCTTTTAGTACAACTTAAATGATAGACATCTAAGCTTTCCTGATCATTAAAATTCAAAAATAAAAAACATGTCATATGAGACTTGGGTTATGTTATGTTAAAACATACGGCCATCATCACTTCGTAGAACTTGTTATTCTGGAGACCAAAATTGTGAGACACTTACTTTATATGGTGCAGGCTGTGCTTCCTTTAAGGGGCAAGATATTGAATGTTGAAAGAAGGGATGAAGCTGCTATGTACAAGAACTCAGAGATTCAAAATCTCATACTAGGCTTGGGACTCGGAGTGAAGGTTGATTTCTTGTAGATCCTCTCCTCAACCCCCCCCCCCCCCAAAAAAAAAAAAAAAAAAAAAAAAACCCACCCCACACCACAAAAAGGAAAAGGATATATTATCTTTTCTAATTTTATATGATAACTTGGCCTTCATCTTCATTGTTTACTTACAGGGAGAGGATTTTAAAAAAGATTCCCTCCGTTACCACAAGATCATTATATTGACAGATGCTGATGTTGATGGTGCTCACATAAGGACATTGCTGCTGACCTTCTTTTTTAGGTATCAGGTATGTTGGGAGGTCAAAATTTATTGTTGTGTAATGCGCACTAGTGAGTTAAATCTGGAGGATCGGTTTCTGAAATCTGAACTATAGAAATCGAATGACATAAAACATGCATAGCAGTTGCACTCTATTTCTGTACTACGTCGACTATCTATTTTACCTGGGGTATTTATTTATTTGCAGAGAGCATTATTTGATGAAGGTTACATCTATGTTGGTGTACCACCTCTGTACAAGGTATCCTCTGATGATTCTCCAGTTACTTTTTAGTTGAATCTAGTAGAGATCACATATCTCCTATGGACATCTCTTTAAGTTTTAATTGTTGTATGCTGAATGTTCAGGTCGAGAGGGGCAAGCAAGCACACTACTGTTATGATGAAGCCGAGCTTAAAAAACTTCAGAGTTCGTTTCCAGCAAATGCCTCATATAACATTCAGAGGTTCAAAGGTCAGAGGATCCTGAGTCTTTAAAAATACATATCATTTGATTCTTGTTGCTTTCGATGTTGCAAGAATGTTTGGGTGTCTTTATCCTCTGATTTAATCTCTTAATTGACATGAACAACACGCAGGGTTGGGAGAAATGATGCCTCTTCAGCTTTGGGACACAACTTTAAACCCGGAGTCTAGAATGCTGAAGCAGCTCAAAGTGGAAGATATGGCAGAAGCGAATGTTTGTTTTTCAACTCTCATGGGAGCTGGAGTAAGTCTTAACTTTTCCTGATTATACTATATCTATTTCTCTTTTAATCCTTGTAGAACATGTTAATTCTTGTTTTAAGGTGAGGCCATATCTCCATAACTTATTTGCACATAAATCTTTTCTTTTATGCGAGTTATTTATGCTTGGTAATGGCAGTCGTAGTCATGGAAGCATTTTGGAAAAATTCTGAAAAATCAACATTGTTCATTCAACAACCATGGCATACCATGTGACAGTAGCAATTGACAACATTCTTCCCTGGCACTATGCTTCTCTGCAGCTGGTTATCCTGACATGCAAAATATCCTAATTGTTTCAGGTGGAAACCAGGAAAGAACTCATTACGCAAGCTGCCAGCCGTATTAACCTTGAACGGCTTGATATATGATGCTGCTGTGATCCATATGAGAACTGTTTGTGCAGACTTGACAACATGTAAAGTTTGGATATCTCAGAACATTGCCGTGCTGGAGATGCAAAATCTAATTAGATGGTGTGAACAATTATGGGGTTCTTGAATGAAGTCTGATTGGGTAGGCCAAGTGCAGTTGCACTGATCTTTTTTCCAAATGCACTGACCTGAATTAGAGAAGCACACGACCTGAATTAGAGAAGCACGATGTCTATCAAACAAGTAAGCAGAATGAAAGGCTCTATTATTTATTACTTGTGTTATGGTTGCTCGCGATAAATAACCAAAGCAATCTAGTGGTTTGCTTTGTTTAATCATCTAAAGCCAGTAGCAAAATTTTTAAATTTCTCTCTGGCTCAAGAAACTCTCTTGACACTCGTTAGATGAGTAGAAGATAGAATCACGACGTTCCCTTACTGAACATGAACTTTCCACAATAAATACAAGGTAAAAGACAGAATGAATCACTATAGACTTGGGAGTTGGCGACATGAATTGAACTTTGTTTAAAGACGTTCTAGTATCAGGAAAAATATGTTTGTGTTGATGATGCACAAGCACAAGAACGGGCATTCCAGCTACAAAAGATATGCCTTTCAAACAAGAGCGGAATTTGAAAAGTCAATGATATGTCGGTATCCATGTATCAAAGTTCGCTTGTGAGTTGTGAATGAAAATGACTAAATGTGTAAATGAAAGGACTGCCGGAACACAATCTAATCGAACACTAACAAGTAAATATGAACATTTTGAAACCTCAAAGTGATGGTATGTTCAACGGTTAAATTTTTTAAAATATACTTCTAAAATGAGATACATCCATTTTATATATTATTTTATATATTACACAATGATTATATATTTTTAATACATTACAATGACTACTTGTTTAGAAGATATACTTCAATCATTTTCTTTATTCTGATTTGGTGATTTATTACATGTGCATGTTGTACCTCACGCGCGCGACACAATGATTTTGTATATTTTGAATTTCTCTCTTTTTTTTATTTTTCTTTTAAAATAATTTTCGAGATTGAATCACGATATGACATGTATCAAATGCTTGAGATACTTTTGAGCTTGAGGCACTTTCGACGTGTGAAATACTTACGATGCGTGTATTAAATCACCAAATTGGAGAAAAAAAATGACTGGGGTATAACTTATGGACAAGTAGCCATTGTAAGGTGTACAAAAAAGGGATAATTACATATATAAATCACTTAACAACAACTATTACATACAAGGATGTCTCTCTAAAACAATTACATTGCCAATCTATTTTTTTAGCCCTGATTTCTCCCAATCACAACAAGACTTTCCATGAACGCCCATCCTTCCTTTCTCTCTTGCGCAAAGGAAGAACTCTAAGAAAGTATTACAAAACAAGCTATTCTATTTTTTTTAGCCCTAAGTTCTCTCAACTACAACATGATTTTCTATTAATGCTCCTCTTTCATTTTACTCAAATTCTACCATACTTCTGTATATACAAAATTCATTTGTTCTTCATTGTTTCCAATTTTTTCTCTTCTTCTCTTGCATTTTTATTTCTCAATCAGATTTTTTCACTCGTTTTTGTTGTATTTGTAATAGTTTTTTAAAGGAGGTCTTATATGTAATCCCACTACATAAAGTGGCATCTTTATGTACTTTTCTATAAAAAATATTAGCTTCATCATCATTTGTACTAGTTTCAGCATCATTTAATTTCGAAACTCATACAACTAGTTTCAGAACAACAAAAATCCAATTTTATGTTCACAAAAATTAGTTTTAAAAACACAAAAACTAGTTTCATATATGCAAAAGCTAATTTCAAAACCACAAATCATAGTTTCATGGATATAAAAGTTAGTTTAAAAAACACTAAAAATAGTTTGAAGTACCATCACACAAGATTCATTAGTTGAATTAGTTTAATGTCAATTGAAGGCAATTTCATGGACTCAAAACCTAGTTTCATATTTCTAAAATCCTAAAAGGAATGGTGAACCCTAAAAAATCACTTTGAAAACTTACTCCGGAAGCTATGATTTTAATTTGGATTTAGGGCTGAGGACGTGTACAGGGAGACCGCCATGTACCCGTCCTCAGCCCTATCCCCTAATTAAGCGTTTCTCGGGACTATAATGTAGTTTCAGCAAAATAAAAGTACTAGTGTCAGGTTCATAGAGCTTGTTTCACGGGTATAAACTTAGTTTCATGTCCACACAAGTTAGTTTCATTGACTCAAAACCTAGTTTCATAATTCTAAAACCCTAAAGAGAATTGGGAAACCTAAAAAAATACTTAATTTGAAGATTCACTCTGAAAGCTACGGTCTTAATTATAGTTAGAGTTTGAGGACGGGTACATACTCTAAACCCTAATCAAGCGTTTCTGGGAACTACAGTACTAGTTTCAACAAAAGAAAAGTACTAGTTTAAGGATCATTGAACTAGTTTCATGATGATTAAAGTTAATTTCATGGGTATAAATACTAGTTTCATGGGTATAAAACCCTAGTTTCATGCACACACAAGCTAGTTTTATGGACTCAAAACATAGTTTCATAGTTTTAAAACCCTAAAGGGAATGGTGAACCCTAAAAAAACCCACTACTTGAAAACTTTATCCAGGAGCTACGGTCTTAGTTAGGGTTGAAAATCCTAAACCCTAATTAAGCTTTTCTCTGGGATACAATGCTAGTTTCAGCACAAGAAAAGTACTAGTTTCATGTACATTGAGCTAGTTTCATGATGATTAATGCTAGTTTCATGTATATAAACCCTAGTTTACACACAAACTAGTTTCATGGACTCAAAATATAGTTTCATAGTTAAAACACTAAAGGGAATGATGAACCCTAAAAAAGCACTGAATTCGAAAACTCCTCCGGGGGCTATACAGTCTTAATTAGGGTTTAGGGTTGAGGACGTGTACATGGCTACCGCCTTGTACCCGTCCTCCCCCTAAATCCGAACTAATTGTTTATCGAGATTACGATGCTAGTTTTAACAAAAGAAAAGTACTATTTCAAATTCATTGAGCCAGTTTCATGACATTTTATATTAGTTTTATATTCACAAAAGCTAGTTTCAGATTCATAAAACCTAATTTCATGATCTTTTGTATTAGTTTCGTATTCACAAAAGCTAGTTTTAGAACAACAAAAATTAATTTCAGGTTCACATGAGCTGGTTTCAATAACATAAAAACAAGTTTCAAAACCACAAAACCTAGTTTCATGATATTTTGTATTAGTTTCATATTCACAAAAGCTAGTTTTTGAACAACAAAAATCTAGTTTCATGTTCACAAAAATTAGTTTCATGTTTACAAAAATTAGTTTCAGATTCACAAAACCTAATTTCATGATCTTTTGTATTATTTCATATTTACAAACGTTAGTTTCAGAACAATAAAATTTAATTTCAGGTTCACAAAAGCTAGTTTCAGTAACACATAGACTAGTTTTAAAATCATAAAACCTAGTTTCATGATATTTTGTATTAGTTTCTAGACAAAAAAATCTAGTTTCTTATTCACAAAAAAATCCTGAAACTAGTATGAACATGTTTGAAACTAACTGTTATGTTTCTAAACAATAAAATGCTAGTTTCATGTTTACAAAAGCTAGTTTCAAGAACAAGAAAGTTAGTTTCCGGAACTCATAAAGCTAGTTTCAGAACAAAAAAAAAACTAATTTCACGTTCACAAAAGCTAATTTCAAAAATACGAAAGTTAGTTTCAAAACAACAAAAATCTAGTTTCATAAGAAACTTAGTTTCAGAAGTACAAATGTTGGTTTCACTAGTTTCAAAAGCAAGTCAAACTAGTTTCAAGAGTATAATTTTGGTTATTAGTTTCATCGTTAATAATAGTAGTTTCAACATAAACACGTAAAAGTAGGGGAATGCTCATAATTAAATACTTCAACCAATATTGAGAAGATCAAAAAAAGGCTAAACCTAAATTTTATGCCAAAAGCATGGCTAAAACCATTGAACGTGAGAGAGACAATGAAATCCAATGTGACAATTGTAAAAAACACATTTTAAAACTGAAAAAACAAGTGAAAGAATCTGATCGAGAGAGAAAAAATGCGAGAGAAGAAGAGAAAAATCTAAAAATAATGAAGAACAAATGAATTTCATATATATAGAAGTATGGTAGACTTGGAGAAAAAGAAATGAGGAACATTAATAAAAAATCATATTATAGTTGGGAGAAATTAGGGCTAAAAAAAATAGAATGGTCATTTTTGCAAGACTTTCTTGGGATTGGTCATTTGTGCAAGAGAAAAACGAAGGAAGGGTATTCATGGAAAATCATGTTGTGATTAGGGGAAATTAGGACTCCAAAAAATAGATTGGCCTTATATGTAATAATTTTTTAAGTGAAGTTTTATATGTAAAACCATTACATAAAGTGGTCTTTTTATGTACTTTTTCATATAAATAATGCATAGTCATTGTGTAGTATATAAAATGGGTGTGTCTAAATCTACAATATGCATTAAAATATATCCCTCGACGTACACTAACACGAACTGAACATGACATATGTTAAATGAACAAGTTAAGGTTATTATTCAGTTTGTTCGTTCTTTCAAAATACAAATGGATAATTACATAGGTTATTTATTTAAAATGACATTTGTCACATTGGTATAACTTAGTTCAACCATTATATTTAGGTTCATTTTAAATTTTACTCGTTGACCAACTTAATTTTATTGTTTCAAATGCAACAACCAAACATGACCTTTAGCGTTCTAAATAAATAAAATGTTAATTAAAATAAAGATATATCTTCTTCAACCTTCACCCTTCTTCCTTCATCTTCTCCAACTTCTTCTCTTATTATTCGATGAATTTTTTCTTTCTTCTTCCTTCACTCTTTCCTTATCATCTTCTCTGTGGTGGAGTTAAAAATCGCTGTGCTTTAAAACAACTCCGTCGGAGCTGTAATTCTGCTCCGGAACGGAGCTTTATCAGCTCCGACCCGAAGTGAAATTCAACTCCAAATATGGAGCTGTTATGCATCTCCGCCTTGCAACTTCAAATCGGAGATGTTATATAACAACTCCGGTTTGAGCAGTAATACAGACAATCAGAGCTGTATAAATTTACGATATCAAAATTCATTTTCGATTCGCATTTTTGGCATTCAATTTTGATCTTCACACGGTATTTTTCAACTTGAATCGAAGTTGATGTAATTTTACTAATTGAAATAGAAGTTTGGGGACTTATTTGAGATTTTTTAAAAAGTTATGGTTGACAAATAGGTAAAAAAATATTCATGGGATTGTATTGCAACTCATTCAAAAGTGTTTGTGTTTGTTAACTTTCAAAATTCAATAATCTATGAGGGGTAAAATCGATATTTCAGGTTTTAATTGGAATTTGGTTAAGTTCGTGGACTTAATTGTTTAACATTTAATTGGATGAAATCAATTGTTCGACTAAGTAAGACCTATGTGTAATTACGACATGAACATGGGATCTGGATGTAATTCGTCCAAATACAAATGAATTTAAAAGTGAAATAAAGATTGTGTGGGGAGGATAATGAAAGAAGTGAAAGTATAAGGACTAAAAGTTATTGAATGGAGGAGAGAATATCCCCGCAAGTATCCGAATCAGTAGGCATCTCCAAAACACAAGACACCAATTCAAACAAGAAACCAAAATCAACTGAATTTGTGTCCTTCATCCATTACTGTTGTGAATTGTGATATCCTCTCAGCGTGAAAAGTAAGCTTCCATTTCCTTATTCCTTTACAGTTTTTATGTCTGGAACTTCATTGCAAGCATTTGTGTTTGGTGGGTCTGTTCAAAGATTCTGCTTTTTCACATTCGTTGTGCTACTTTTTGTTCAATCACTGGATATTGTTCTCAACCATTGAAATGCACTTTCTATTTAGGCTCTCATTCTTCTGTAGTCTGTGTGAGTCACTCACCTAGCTTTTACTCCCTCCATCCGGATTCAATACAAGTTTTAAGAGAATGGTGATCAAGAAGTAGAAACCGTGAATAAAGTAGTAGATAGATTTTCCACTTAAGATACGATGATCATAAAATTGGGACGTATGGAATGCAGGAATTTGAATTCAGGACGGAGGGTGTATTTGGTTTACCTTAATAGCAATATTCCTAAATAATGCGAAAATTTATGTATTACTCTAAATCAGGTGATTTTGTCAAACACTTACCTCGTATTCAGCAAAATTATGAATCTTTTGTCTACAAGAATTTCACTAGATATAACAGGATTGAAGTTTTAGCAAGTTCCTCTTTTATCTATGATTCTCAGTTAATGTATGCTATGCTATCGTATACGTGACCTGCAAGAAGTGGAATTAGTTGTTCTTCAAACTTTCAGTTTTATAAAAAATTTGGTCCCAGATCCCTTGTGAAAAACTATAAGTGTAACCAGCATGGCCGGGACTTGTATACACTATAAGTATTATTCAGAAGGCTATTTACAAAATGATGGTGATTACATGCAAATCTAGAATGTAGCTCATGAATTTCAATGAAAGTAAGCATTCTGTGCATACAATTTACTTTTGGATGTATCAGGATCATCTAGCTCCCCAGTTCATTATCCCAAGATGCTTCATATGATATTGTACTCTCTCAAGCTCTTCATAAACATGTCTCCAGTTCTCGATCCATCCTTGACGAAAATTGCTGGATAGCCTAATGGAGCTTTTACCCAGCTATCAGAACCTTGTTTGGAATGTAATTCACCGGTCCAAACATGTTTCCATGAACAAACCTCTCCTTCTGGAAAATACACCTTTACGATTTCCTTGCCTTTGTCAAGAACTGGCACTACTAGGATCTCCGAGCCGACCAGGAATTGCTCATACGTTAGTGTTTGAACATACTCATCTTCTGGATAGTGAAGGAATAAGTGGCGGCAAACGGGCAAGCCTTTTTCTGAGGCTTCCTGCATAAACAAGTAAGGAACTTGATGTTGAGTTTTGCAGTTTTACGGGTACGAATTACATTGAGATTTGATATTACCTTAACTAGCTGGATCCTGTAGAACTTCCATGCTCTGTATATTTTTGCAAACCGTGAGAAATGTGATAAAGTTCTCTGGTTCGAGTAGAACTGGGTATTGCAAGATGGCTTGTTCCCCTGAGGAGAAGTATGAATGATTGATTAAAGATATTAAAACAGATAAACATAGTCGTAGATAATTTTGATGTGTCATAGAGTAGCTTATCAACTTACTTCGTGCGTTCTAAAAACAGTGGTGAATGCGTTTAGCTCCATCCATCTTAGTAGAAGTTCTTCGCTTCTTTGATACTTGAAAAATGGCAAGTTTACTGAGCAGTAGCCACCTATATCACTGTGATTGAAAGCAAACCCTGAAAGTCCACTACTGAGCAAACCCACAATTGCACTTTTTATTCCATCATTGGCTTGCCAACTTACCATTTGATCCCCTTCCCAGAATAGGCTTGCCCATTTCGGGCTATTGCGGAAACCAGCCCTCATAAAGAAAACCAAACCTTCTTGTGCGACGTCCACTTCCGTACCCAAGTGTGTACTTTCCCAGTCTTCAACAAAATCCCTGTTTATTTTGGCCCATATCTCTGGGTATCTGTTATGGGCTGTAATTGGGTCTTCTCCTACAAATTGCAACTTAACACGATTAAAAAGTGAACCTAAGAAAATCCTGCTTACTCGATTTCTTGTTTCTGGGGTAAAAATGATGCATGTAACCATTTATTGGGCTGGTATACACACTGAGCGTCTGCAGTAGCTTATACTTATTGTGAAGTGTTCAAATCTGGAAACGTTCATCAAAGTGAAGTTCTGAGTGTATTGTGGGCAGATGTAAAATAGAAAATAACTTGTTAATATGTTATGTTGCTTGACAGGTTGTTTGAAATATCAGCTTCTGGCAACTTATTTGTTGAGAAGTGAAGTGAGGAGTGATTTGGGTATTAAGAATCCAGATTCTGCTACAAATAACCCAAAAACAGGTATGTAGAATTATTTTGTAGTGTACGGTTCGTTTTGTTTCTTTAACATGTATTCCTATAATAGTATGCAAGTGACTTTTTGAATATCAAACTAAATTAAACATCAACCTGAATAGAGGCAGGCATCCACGGGAAGCCCCTCACCAAAATCAGCCATCCAACCCCTTACTCCATCATCCACCATTTCTCGCAGAATCTGTTTGAACCAGCTTGCAGTTTTGGGATGGGTCAAATCCAACATTCCAACATCAAAAGCTGTATTAGGAACCATGTAAGGTTGGCCTTTGTTGTCTTTCACTAAGATGTCCAATCTCATTGCCTCTTCCAGGAGATGTCTTCTTGTATTTGGCTTTTCATCCATCTAGCAGAGAAGGTGGTCAAGTTAACGCAGACAATTTATATTTAATGTTATGTGTGTTAGATAATTGTATGAGCCATAGGTTGGTGCTTGTTGAGAAATATACCGGAGCTAAACAAGGATTGCAATATGTCATCACTTTGATGTCTTTAGCACCAAGGTCTTTGATTAGATTCTTCCATCCTGAATATCTATTTGAATCCACCTCCCAATTCCACCATAGCTGTGAACCAATTACCGTTTTCCTCTGTCCGACCCAGTCCTGCGTCACAAGCACATGATGAGACCAATATAGACTACCAGTGCAAAGATTTCATTCTCCATTCTTGAGCTTGAACAATACAAACAGTACACAGAATGTTAAACAGAAGACGATTAAATTATATCGGCAGACATTTAGCGCGATAGATTTCTTAGATATGCAATTATACTGATAGAAACCTTTCTTTTTTTATTCTATCTATATTTTGCATGTTCTAATCAGAAAAACTAAGAGGTGTTCTGAAAATCCCCAAGTGTCTTAATTTTTTAAGAATCCAAAATTTATTTAGAAAGGGACATTTTCAAGACTTGTTTTTTTGTTTAATTATGATTTTCACTGCAGCATCATGAGCACTCCAGTTTACATGCACTAATACGAAATATTTCAAAATCTGATTGTCCCTATAGTAAATCACTACTTCATGAACTAGTTATTGCTCAACCTGCAACCAAAATGCTGATATTGGTGTGTCCTGATCCTCCAACTGCTCGCAGATATTTCTCACGGCATCAGTGCCTCCTTGCATACCCACCACAGCCCCTGAAATTATCCACTCGGGAAGTTCCTGAGGCCTCCCTATGGTTTCTGTGAAGTGCTGTATTATCTCGGTGGGTGAACGTCCATGCAGTATTCTCCCTTCTATCTGATCTCCGTGTACCTACATTGAAATATATCGAGTAAGCACATCTTTACTCAATCATAGAGTTACGAAACCGCATATATATATATATATATAATTTTTTTTTTTTGCTTGCATTGCTGGCAGATAACAAGTCATACGAAACTGGTGTTATTGCATATCAGTACGTAGACTAGTAGACTATAGACATTTACTGTGTGATCCTATGCTACCTATTTTTATTTCCATAAGCAGTCCATCGTCATTTGCTGACCTATATACATTTCAAAGCGCATGCAAATATCCATGCCTTCTGGTTAGCGCCTTTTGGTTGCGCAGCACATAAGTTGGTGTATATTATTGGCGTTTACTTAGCAAGTACTAATGCAAAAATCCAATTAGGAAAAGCCCAGTTCACAAGCTCCACTGTAAAAGGCTTGTAAGACGAAAAAGCTCATAAACTACTCTAAGAAGCAGCAGTTATAAAACAAGCCATTAGTACTGGATAAATGCCTGGTAGAAATAAGAGATTGCAATTGGTATCCAAGATTACCTGTATATGGACTCTATCATGCTTTGTTAGATCAAACACTGAATAGTTGTATCCTTCTAGATAAAGTGACCTCATTTTCGAGGTCATGTAGAAGGGTGAAGGAGCGTAAGTTGTGCTATCATCACCACCCGCCCTGCAAATTAAGACATGGCATTGTTATAATACAGTGCAACTTGAAAAGCCATATTTTCAATGTGTTTTACAAAGTAGTATACCTGTAGCTGACCAAATTCGCAGCAAATGTAATAGGCTGATCACCTCTCCCAATCCCTTGTTCCTGAACGAAAATCGGCACCCTTCTCCCTTTAAAATTCATGTGCGAAAACTGCTCTCCGAACCCATAGAACCGCTCATTTCTCTCACTTGAATACGTTACACAAATCCTGTTAAAATCGGCAGAACTTTGGTTCCTCATTACTACATTGTCCTCTTGTGCAGGTGAAACTGTTATTACCACTTTCCGTCTCAGGAAACATCCCCAGAATCCAAGTCTCACTCTTCGAACGCGCCCGGCCTTCCAAGCAAAACTTCTCGGAGAGATTTTCACTGGCTGCACCAAACTCGGTTTTTCGACTCTGACACAAAAACCAACCTGGTTGCTATTTTTCTGATCAAACAGCATCCAGTACTTAGCATGGACGGATCGCAATTTCTTCGTCTCGTGTGAACTATAAAGCCTCCCCATGATGACAACAACTGGAAATTGATCTCCCAAACAAGAAAATGCCAAATCTTGATAATATCCACGTGAGTCCAAATCAGTTTCATGAACAACTCTGATACCTTCTACGGTCTGATGATTGCAGATTATATGAACTTGCTTGTCTTTGATGACAAATGATCCTCTGCTCTCTTCCACCTCCGTATCGACTGCGGCGGCAGAAACGAAAGCCCGGCCCGGGACGGTGGACCATATGGACCTTGAGAGGTTAGAGTTGTGGAAGATTGAGAGTGAGCCACCATTGGCAGATGACCAGTGGAGCTGAAAATGATGACCAAGATCATGTTGGTGGTGTGTTGAGATTGTTTGGGGATTGAAAAGAAGATTTCCTTGGATTAGAGGCAGAGATTTTGGAGGGGATGGGAAAGGGTTGTTGAGATGTTTATGGTGTTTTTTGGTTGTTTTGAAGGAAACCATGTTGGATTTCTTTTTTCTTTTCAAATGGGAGCTGACAATTTTTCCATGTAATAATCACCACACATATATATACACACGTACACTAATTCTTTTGTGACTTTTTATGGAAATCAAGTTTCTTTACTTTTTACTTTTGGGGACATTTTTGTTGATGTGAAATGGATAAGTATGGACAGAGATGGTGTAATTATACTCGTTTAGTCTCATATTCACTGGATATAATTTTTTAGTGGAATTTTAATAAAGTATAAAATATAGTAATAATATATAAAATAAATTAAATAAAGTATGAGAGATAATTTATAAAGAATGAGAAAGTGTATAAAGTATTAGATGAATTTTACATTTAAGGATTGAAATTGAAATGTTTCG
>JAYMSP010002491.1:0-23966 GCA_036897095.1 Plantago elongata
GAGGATGGTGGGAGGACGAACAGAAAGATATCGTGAAGAGTCATAATTTTCCATGGACTTCATATTTATGGTAATCGGTGGTTTAGTCTCTCAGGCATCGGCAGCTTTCGGTGGGTTTACATTTGGTGTCGTCTTTCCGGTTCAAGGGGTTGCTTGTGGTATGAACTATGAACGAAGAAGATAGTTTGGGGGTGATTATATAGAGAAGTGAATCAAGGGGTGCCCTGGAAAACGGTGTAACGGGATGAGTGCCGCCGACTCAAGCAAAGTGGTGAAGGAGCCACCCAAGAGGTTGCAGCCTGGCAGGTGCTTTGTTTTTCCAGCGAAGATGCAGTAGTAGCGACTCTTAAAAGTTGTTTTACGTTTTTTAAGAAGTGCTAAACAAACTGGGACTTATTACAGTATATTGTTTAATATAGAAACTTCCTACTCTATTAAATTGATCTCATCTTTGGTTATTACGATATTGCTAAAATTCGATACATAATTTGAGACTAGCCTCCAGTAGAACCTTAAGAGAGTGAGAGATGCCTGCAGTCTATGACAACTGGGAAAAGCTTATGGATGCTGTTCTGAAGGAAGAACGATATTGACAACTTTGTCTTGCTGAGTCAAGGAGCCTCAGACTTTCCGATTAATCGGATCTGAGTTCTAGATCCCCCCCCCCCCTCCACGATGTAACTTTTCATTTTCAGAATAGTCCCAGAATCTCATCTAGGTTCGGGCAGTCTTAGCTAGATCATAGCATGGTGGTGGTTACAAATGGAAATGTTTTATGGGCCTGGTTTATTGGTAACCTTTAGATTCTATGCTCATAATTTTAACGACTTGTTATTAATTACTAGCAGGGAGAGGTCTGGTTATCAGATGATCGAGCAAAAAGTAAGGCCAAGGCCTGGAAGGTAACTTTGTCAAACAGGATGATTAAAACAGTTCTAACTGTTTTATTACAGCTATATGAATTTACTTGATTTTGTTGCCCTTGGTGGCTTTTGTTAGACAGTTGCCCGGATTGATGCCTATCTAGATTCTAGACACGTGTTTTCAAAATTAATTATTACCAAATGTATCTTTGGGGTTTTACAAACTCTGGGAGTATAAATCAATGTAGCGAAAGAACTAAAGAAGGATGTGCAGGAGTGATATATTATTTTGCTTTTAGGGCATTACTCTCACTTCACCAAGCTAAATATTTAGAATGGACAAGATTCATGCAGACAAGTAAAGCTAGCGTTCCTATCTAAAGTTCAGTACAATTGACATTCATGGGTTGCTTACATATATTAACAAAAATTTCACTGGCAGATGCGCTTCTTTAAAAGGAACAAAGGATAGAGCTTACCAGTTACCAGACCCCTGTAAACATGTTCATATCATGATATCATGAAATTTTGTTTAGTTTTCAACACCAATCATGAGCAAGAGGACGACAAAAAATACCTGACCAAGAATGAAAGCAGTGCTTTTCAATGCTGGAGAGAGATTCTGGTAGTCTGGGTCCGCATTATACCACCAAACAAACTCTCTAGCAGCATATACACCAGCATAATCCTGCACTGAACAACAAATGAAAGTTTTAGATAAATACTGTTGTTTCAAAAACGAAAGAAACTCCATGATAGACATGAATAAACATTATGGCACATGATAATACAAACCTCCCCTGGAATGCAAAGAGATCGGTCACTTCAGCACCATGAGCAAGTACCACCTTATACAGATTTCAACATTGTAGACAGTTAAATCTGGGAGGGGTCTAGAAACAGTACTAAGATAGGTACTTGGTAGAACAAACTATTCTCAACTAGTATCTTACAGCATTATGCATCTCTCGTAGCTCAGGCAAATGTATGGAGGATCCAAGAGACACATTTCCAAAGAATGAACAGCGTTCACTTTCAGCAACCCAGGTAAACTGTTTGATCACGACCAGTGGCAATTTCCATAAGTGACTAGGCCAAAAGAGAGTAAATTGAGAACATGAAAAAAATTCATGGACTCACACCCTATTCAGTTGGAAACAAGTCAGACCATCAAAAACTGGCCCATCTTCACTAAACACATGTCACGGTTTTACTGCCAAGAAACACCTCCAAAGTTATGCATACCTATATCTTAATATACTGGAATCTTATGCTATACAGTATGCATACCTAGTCTATCTTCTGATTTTTCCTTATCCGTGTTCGTTCAATAACTATGCAAAACATTTCATATTCAAAACCAATTCTGCCAATTCTAACATATATGATCTCTAACTAGTATAAAAAAGACACATACAAACACTAATTTAAAAAAAAAAAAAAAAAACTAGCTAAAGCAAGACAATGAGCTTGTTTGTTAACTGAAGTTGATGACATATTGACATGCCTATGATTTGAATTGCTTGAAAAGGATACACAGCTGAAACAGCTATACTATTCGAAGAACATTCTAAGGAAAACAAAACTCAGATAGATTCACTTTTCCAGCTCAAATAGTAGTTAATTTCCTTTGTTGCTCCTAAAATTATCTAGCCAGGCAAAACGAGGTAAGCAAATCCTTTAATTTACAGAAATTCGAACGAGAAACACAAAAGGAAATCAACATCAGACACATACCGGATCAATTTTGATGGTGGGAAAAGATTGTGCCGCCACATTTCACTTCTCGTCGTGCAGCTGCTGTTGCTTCATAGTAGTTCATACTTCATACTGAAACCTTCATCAGTGAAGATTGAAGAAGAAGAAGAGACTCGTGGAATGTGTTCAAACCGGTCGATTTTCGGTTTTATTTCGGTTCTTGAGCCCAGTAACTTATTAGGACTGGATTAATCTCATTGGTCAGTACTACGTCATGCATTCTACTATCAACAATACACCATTAAAAATCTAACAATCATTAAAAATCTAACAAGTAACGTAATAAAATAATTAAAAATTAATATATAAATAATTTTAATGATTTCAAAAATATAAATTACATTAAAATTGTAAAACTCACCTCCTAAATATAAAGTTTACATTCTAATATCTCTTTCTTCTTTAAATTTTGTTATTTAGCCAGTTTCAAAATTTGTTGGTTATTACTCGGCTACTCAAGGTAGAAGTCGCATCTAAAAGGGGGAAGTTTAAAAATAAGATCATCCGATTAATTATATTGATTGTTATTTTAGGGAAAAACTTTTGATGAACATCTTAGAGTCATTTTAAATAAAATAATAAATGAACAAGTAAACCGGTGGCTAATGGATGTAAAAATGCGTCGAAGAGTCACCCTAAAGTTTAGCAGAATTAGCTTCCGATGAGCGGATATGGTGGATAATGAAAAATGAACAAATCATTATGGTCCAACCAGAGGATATACTGGTAAAACCAATTGAATCGGAATTGCAAAACGCTCAGGTTCACTTCCCCGTCCAGTTTTTAGTACACTAACTAGTAATTGTATTGTATTGAACCATAATTTGCGCAGAATGCTAAACTTTTATGTCTATATATACACCATTTCTTCACATGAGGTTGGAAATTCGCAAGCCCTGAGCAGGAACCCCAGATAGTACAGATTCAGAGAAGGCGGGGCATACATTTGCTCATGATCAACAAAACAATTACACAAATGATGTTGTATCATCAGTCAAAAGAGGAACAAACACGCCTTATCGTGCCCCGTGATCCAGTAAGGACACCGATTCGGCCCATTCTAACCATAGAAGTAGCAAAATCAGCCTCAAATGATGGCCCAAAGAAGGGGTTAAGCACCCCAAAATAAGAGTCTACTATTGTTCTTGTAGCATCATCTTGGTATAATGCAGCATCTGACTGTAGCACAGCAAAGCCACTCCTAATGTTTTGTAGGATTTTGTTGTCGAATGTTTGCTCGCTCCCACGGTCCATTGCCAGCCGAACATTTATGTCTCCATTTTTTGGGCATGTGGACTTTAGTTCGGGGAGAAATGCAGGGTTTATGGTGGGGTCGGAGCCGCCCCTAGCTGGGAAGTTGTAGAGCCTTTGGGTCATGAAGAAGCAAGCTGCCGTTCCTATTGTGTGTGCAGCTAAAACAACCCAGAAAAGGAGAGATGTAAGTTAAATGTGTAATGTGGCGGATTAATGATGCAAAAGATAATGTAAAAGTTGGAAGTCATTTGGGCCAAAGTTGTACGAAATTTGCAATTATTGGTATAATTTGTTACATGAACGCCTAACTGATAGTTAATATGAATAATCTTCTCATAACCTTATTAAAAATATAAGCTAGCTGATTCATTTTTACATATCATATTTATCAAATTTGCTAGCCTTAATTTACTAAATACAATATTATTTTATAAAAATCATACCGAATTTATAAACAACTCAATCAACTATTAACTAACTTTTTAGATCCGTTATCGTCCAACTCATTAGCTATCATTTAACTTATAAACTATTTTTGCTAAACAGACCGCACCACGTACACAAATTATGTTCAGTAATGTGAACCATATATCCGTAGCGTTTGTTTATAGTGTTTGATTATTAATAAAATATGTGATTTAATTCGGGAAATGTTAGTAAAATACTGAGAGATACTTTGTAAAGAAGATGATAAAATGATGAGTTGGTTCGGTGGCCATTACTTTACATGCCTACAGATTAGAACCACCCACAGAATGTGCATGCTTTCTCGTGAGTCCGTGCAGGTGTCCTATGTGTCCTATGCTTAAGTTCCTTTTCCAGTGACATAGTCACATACATAAACAGAGAAATGTACTTGAGAAAAATATGAAACTTACAAAAATGCAAATGTCATACATAACATATACATACCACTGAGAACGACAAGGTCCTTTTCCGATAGACCCTTCTCGAAAAACTTGGCCTTAAGTGTCTGAACACTATCTCCTACTTCCGGCATGTTTCCGGCCAATTCCACATTTGACACCATCCCATCTCTTCTTCCGGTTTCCACCAAGTACGACGGCCCTTTCACCTATCCAATTTTATCATATCTTTCAGAATAGAATTTCGTCATTTATGTGTTGTACAATGTAACACATTATATTAATTAGAGAAATCGATCGGAATTATAATTACCATGGCAATAGCATCTCTTGCAGCTAAGGCAACAATGTCAGCACAAGACACCGTTCCAGGACAAACTGCTTCTAATTGTTCCTTTACTCTATCAACCACATCAAATCCTTGAACCCCCTGATGACCATTAGCATGTTTTTCGTCCGAGTCTGATCCCGTGTCTATCAATATCGATCCATCACAACCCTGCCAAGAAAAATGAAATAACCAGGCGCATTTCTTGTTACTTTTTCGTAAATTTTTGTACCACAAGGTATAATAGACCCGGTCACTGTAAGGGGTTATGAGTTATAACCTGAACAAAACAGTCATGGAAATGAAGCCTGAGCAAGATGGGGGCAACATTTGGATTGGAGGTGATGGATTCACTGACTATGCTGCGAACTATGGTTTCGGCATCCGGACATGTGTTACCGTAGAATCCGACCTGGAGCTGCCCTGTTGTGGAAATTATGGTGAGGCCGAGTAATGTGATGATGATGATGATGATGATCAGATAGCTATTGATGAGTAGCATTATTTCAAGAAATTATTTGATTTTTCTTGTTGAGTTCAAGTAATGTAAATGTGTAATGTATGGATGTAAAAATGTGGAGAAGCTAGCCAAGTTGCAACTGACATACAAACTTGAATTGTATGATCTCGAACAGGGGATTTGGGTTTTTATAGATTGGCAATTGAAAAGGCGTGAGCTGAAAAGTATTATCGACGGTTTCTCACACAACTTTAATATATCGAATTCCACTGACCTTTAAGCAATCAAGGGTAAACTTAACTTTATTTAAGTATAATGGTAACTTGACGAGTTTTAGTTATACGACAAACATAATTCAGGATTCAATGCTATTTCAAACACTCTATAATTTCAATAACTGTTTCGGGAATAAATTAAAGAATATGTTCAGACTTAAGAGTGGAAGAGAGAGTGATATACACTTGAAAGTTTCATATAGTTTAAACGAATTGATAAAATTACTCATAATAATAAAGTGTAATTTTTATCGGAAATTCATTTATAGAATTTTGAGTTCAGTGTACTTCCTCTGTAACAACTTTTTAAACTAATTAACAAATTAAAATGTACTCTGTATTTGCACGATTAAAAATAAGTTAAGTATTCATGAAATCACATATATTGATAATCCGCAACATTATCCGAAAGTGAGCCCACTAATAGTTAGGTCGCCCTAATAGGTCTTCAACCAATATGGGTGTAT
Organism: Plantago elongata; assembly: GCA_036897095.1. Taxonomy (NCBI): domain Eukaryota; kingdom Viridiplantae; phylum Streptophyta; class Magnoliopsida; order Lamiales; family Plantaginaceae; genus Plantago; species Plantago elongata. The sequence continues at coordinate 6,272 of JAYMSP010002491.1, forward strand.
ACATTAATTCAGTACAACTTGTGTTGGACCATAGACTACGACTCTTCATTATATTTCTTTTTCTCCCAGATCACAACTAACCTGCTATTTTATTTTTTTTTAAATTTTGGACAGAAAACCAAAATCAATTTATATGGATTAAATTAATTGTTTGTAATCTAAAATTTTATATACAAAAATTTGTAAAAGTTCATGTTTTTATGAGAGTTTCGAGAGTCCTGCAATATTGTATATTAATTATACGGTGTTGTGTGTAAATTGTATGCGTATTATTATATATTAATTGTGCGGTTGAATTTTTTTATAATCTGCATAGAATTCTCAGAACTTTTTAAACTTTCAAGATAGTTTCTCAAACTTTCTAGTTAAGAATGATTTCTCTTGGGTGTTTCTGTTTGTGAAGAGATCTTGTGGATGTCCCCGTATTAAATGCAATTTTGTCTTTTGTAATTTTAGGTACTAAAATTTACTTGTACCTGATGAGATAAACATTATGATACTGGAATAAGCACTAAAATTGGGTTGCAAGCTTCAATTAAACTGTAAACAAAATTATCCCCTTAATTTGCCTTGGTTAGCATCTCAATTTTCCACATTTTATTAAAAGTTGTGCACGTCTTCACTTGGTTAGCTCATTGCCACAAACCTACAGATTTGATTTGATTAAGCCTTTGAAAAGATGAAGGCTGGGTGCTAGTTTTTATATATATTTAGAGTGAAGACACGAACGTAATTCCAAAAGAGAGTTAGCGCATGGAAATTAAAATGGTTGTTATTATGCTGCATATACTCCATGTGTACATGTATACCACACAACAAACGCCAGCAGGTGGCGATGTGTCAATTCATATTTGCTTGCTTGCATGCAACTTCATACGGAATTATGATCGAGTTGGACCATATACCAAAACTCAAAACTCTACCCATTTTAGTAGTTATTTTGAGTCACTTTTCCGATTTACTATACTAGTACCAATCCGTGGTAGTTTAGTATATACTCTCATGCATTATCAACTTTAGTCTTTATATAATAATACCTAAAATAATATTCCTACTTTTTTTTCTTTTAAAAATTCACATTATTATAAGTCTTTTATAAAAGAGTAAGTTCTAGGGTTTGGTACCAAGTGAAAGTACCAATTTACTCTTCAAGAATAAAGTTGCATTTGATTGTCTAAAGTTGCACTTTTTCCCATTTAATTTCCGGAACAGCTCCTTGGCTCCCGACTCTCTATTTCAACGCTAACGCTCATAAAGACTGTCAAGTTGCAAGTCCTCCTCTACTGGATATGTTTTAATTCGCTACTCTGCTTACTCTCCGTTTCTGATGCCGATTTGCAGGTTGTTGTTCAAAAGGGACATGTACTGTCTATTCAGATAGTTAATGGTGATTACTGATTAATAATCGAATGGATATAATATACTCTTATACTTCATTTTACCTGTTTATAATAATTGGAGGCGCTTCTTCTTCGTAGTTTCTTTCTCTGCCGAAGCATTTGTCAACTATCTTCCTGCTCTAAATTGTTAAAGGCTAAATTGTAGGACACTATGAGTTATATGTTATACCTGGGTTTTCATGTGCATCAGGTGTTTTTTTTTAAATCATGGACCCAATTTGAGTCATTAAATCTCCCGACTTTGACTGAATCCATGCTCATCTGCTGTGATAACTTCAACCATTTGATACATTTCGAAATTTTCACACTTTATTCACATGTTCTCAGTTTCAATTAAATAACATCAAGTGTTTTAATCTCATGTATTGATTTTTTATGCAACCCGAAGAAAAGGTATTGTGAAAATTTTGCGGAAACTAACTATTATGCTATTCAATATGAGAAGATTACAATACTTACTTGATGATCGTTCTTTATGACAGTAGAGTGAGTATAATTCCCCGTTCTTGTGCAACCGGAAATTGATTATGTTCCGAAAATATGTTGATCGTGTTTGTTCACCAAATATACTTCTATATAGCAAAACAAGTTTGTATTGCTACTTCTGGGCGTTTCAAGTAATAATTTCCTTACTGAAAAATATAAGATATACTATACATTAGATTCTTTTATGCTAAAAGATAATTTGCTAATCTCAGTCTGTTGGAGTTGATTGCCTAGAATACAATCATTACTTCTGCAGTCATAAGCTTTAGTTTGTATTCTGTCAACCACGTGCATGTCGAAGTAGTTTGATTTAGTAGGCAAAATGCATAAGCTATTATAGTATTAGTTTATTACACACATTTACTCTCATACACATTGGCATAGATGTTCCATTATGAGTTTGTGTGTCACAATGCCCTGTTAGAAGAGCTGCAAAAGTTTATGTATTGAATTCGATGATAGTTGTGAAAAAAATAAATAATAATACATGTCCCACAGCTTTCTAGCTATATTCCCCAAAGTTGTATATATGTTATCAGTGCCTCGAAATGTATCTTTTTGCATGTCTGCGTTATGAAATTCATGTTTTTCTGGTAATGAACTGAGATTTTTTTGGGAATTTCCGGGTAAAGTACATTTTGATGTTTGACTTTTTTGGTGGTTGTGAAGGAGTGAAGTGTTTTATGTTTTCTAATTGCTTTATTCCGTATTTCTACTATCTCCCAGAATAGCATTATTGCTATTTTCATTTAGTAATACTAATAGCTAATAGCTTGAATTTCGTCCAAGTCGAACTTTCTTCCAAATAATTCGTCAAAGGCAAGGGTTGCATTCTCGTCGCAAAGATGGACTGCGAAGTCTACTCATCTATTTTTTTGAGTTACCCTCCTATAGGATAGGACGAATACCATTGGTAAGGGAGACGAAGAGCGTACAAGAAACACACATGAGCCACACATTTTTATCTCATATTTTCATTATTACACTCTTATTCAATAATAAATTATTATTTATTTCTTTTCCTTCTAGATAAAATTCAAGTGTTGCTTCCTTCTCGAGCTAATGGAGGGAACAAAGTTTCTTGAGGTGTTAGGAAGAGGTGATATATTCTCTTGAGATATTGCTTTCCATTGTTCGTTTCCAAGTGAAATATTGATACTGATAACCATCCATATTTTGCTACAAGGTTTCATTTGTTTAGTTTTATATTGAGTTCCTATTCTATTTTGATAGTGGTTGTTATTCTTGGATCTAGCCATGTGAGGGGTAGGAGGTGGATGCATGGGATACTACTTTATTAAAGAGTTTAATTAGAAGAAATCTTTCATGCGGAGTTATGGTACCACTGTTAAATATTTGACATTTGCTTACTTGTGCCTCGGGATATGGCTGCGTGTAGACTCTATCTATGGTATAAGAGGTTATGTACTTGCTGCAAACGGATTCCAGGTGTGGATTTTCTTTGTTAGTTAACTGCATTTATATTTGTACAATTGTATTATTAACTGTGACTCGGGTTCGTCGATAAAATCTTACGTTAGGTAACATGCACGACTCCTTTTAGTGTTCTCTTTTTATCGGCACTACACTAGCTAATGTGCCGCATCATTCATGTTGTTGATCTATATCTATTGTCATTAATCATCAAATGAATTCAAGGTTTGTTACCAAGTGAACGTACTAATTTGTCCATTCAAATAAAAATTTCCATATGGTTATTTTAACTTCAACATTAAGTTTGAGCTGATCTCCTTCTTATCAATTAGACGCTTGAGGTTACATTACGTAGGCCTCTCGCTTTCTCATGTGAACTTCTTCCTAGTAAACTGTCAGGATTTCAAGGACTGATGTTTTCATCAGCTGGTATGGTTTCTTATATATAATTGAGAAATATTTGATTTTATGCTTGTTTTGGTACTGCTAATGCTTAGTTTTAGTTATTAATGTGTTGGCGTACAATGTTTGAAGCCTTGTGTACAATTTTGATTTATCGTTCTGTAACATAGAATTTTCCGCTGAAGATCATCTACATATGTTATAGTTTGTTTCTGTTTTGGTAAACTTATGGTTCTAGATTTGATCGACTATTATTTCAGCTAGGTCGTTTGAGTTTAGTAGTTGGTATGGTTGTGTTTGTAATGTTATACAGAGTACATGCATGCTAGTTCATTCCAATGAAAGAAAGTGTACAAGAAATATAATATTGTTGATCAGCTTTAAGTCCTGAAAATGAAGTTTATAGGAATGTGGAGAGTAGATCATTGGTTCCTGGAATAAACATGAATAAGGGAGATTGTGAGGAAAAATGGATAGTTTCATCACCAAACATCACGGTTTCGAGTAAGTGGTAAGAGGAGTGCAGAGAGATGAGGATGTGGATATAGGGTGGTGTCGAGCTCTCTTGAGGTGGATGATGATGCATCGACTAGGTAGAAGCTCCACCTGTCTAAGGAACAGACGACCGTCTGGAAACAACGTTCAAGGATCACCACACTCTAGATCAGGTGGAGTGCATATTTCTGTTGAAATTGTTTTTTTCGTTTAGGCGATTTTTGTATCCTTTTGGGGGTTTATTTGTTTGTTCGCCGAGGCGAAAAGTGGAATTGGGGAAACAACTGAAATTGATGCCTAGACAGGTCGAGGTGGTTTCAGAACAGGAGGGCAAGGTTGTTTCATAACTCTGTAATCCAATTCGAATATGTTATAGGTATATGGATGTCGTCATATCTGCTCATATAAATCTTAAGTGCGGTATACTCTACTTAATTTTCCCTTCATGTATTTGTTCTTGGCGCTTATTTTCGTAATATCTGACTTCTAGCTTGCCATTTCATTTTTTCCTTGTCTTGCAATACATCTAAGGACCACTTTCTCCATTACAGGAAACTCAGTTGTTTATGGATGAATGGGACTATGGAAGGTGATGTTTACAATACTATATTGGTGTTTCTTATCAAAGAAAAGAAAATCTTATCTATTTGTTTGCTATTTTCTCTCTTTGTAGATTTGATTTTCAGCCCTCACTTGTGAAGTTCATTTAATCTACAAGAAGAGGAAAATGCACCTCAGAGTATGACCACCCCCTGTTAGTTAATATTCCCAAACTAAGTTTTGTTTTTGTATTAGATGTTACATTACATGGCTACATGCACTCGTATATTAATATTTATCCATGGCTTCTTCATAACTTTGTGAAAGAAATGCTACATATTTAGCGTGTGTACATTGAAAGACAACCTCGTGGATTTTTTTTTTTAGTGATGTTAGCCCCCTTTTGCTCAGTATATGATTACATATAATATGATGTGCCTATGTTTTCCTTTTCGGGTTGTTATGTTCCTATAATATTCCCATTGAAGTGGTATAAATTATCAGAGTAGAAACTTTGTGCCATGTAAGTTGGTTTAACATTGTTAAATTTTCCTTGCGGTTTTGGATATTGAAATCTTATACTGTAGTATATATTTTTCTTGGGCATGTTTTACAAATCATCGTTAGACATGTCAATTCAATTTGACACGTTTAAATGTTGGTTCATTACATTTTAATTCACTAATAATCAACCTTTAAACAGAGACTTAAAAGTTAGCAAACATAAGAATCCATCAAGCATATGTATGATGAATTTGGATCACTTGAGTTCCCTTAATGTATGTTTAGTTCGATTTAGGCAAGCGTTAAATGATAAAAAAAACTTGGCCTTGATAATTGAATCGTTATTCTTTTTTGTGGGATTAGAGTTTTACATCATGTTAATGTTTGCTTTTTAGGTCAAATGCAGATTTTTTGTGCAGGTAATCCCCATGATTAATCTGGGAGTTTGAGATCACTATAAGAATGATGCATGAGCATTGAGAATAGAGAGCTCCAGATTATCACAGAACAGTTCCATAAACTCTTTTCCATGTAAGCCTATTATGTTTTTCTCCCCTGATACGATTTTCATTCAGTGTAATGAAAAGATGACACAAGTCTTAGCCCAGCAGTAGGCATGCTTATTTTATTGAGAAAGAGAACTGAATGACTAATAGTGCATTGAAGATTGGTATCTGCTTATTCGATTATTCCAGTTTGAATTTGTAACTAACTAGGATCAAGAAATAATATAGGCTTTAGCTCCTGTGATTAAGGTGCTTTATGTTTACGAGAAAAACAATTTGAAAATCTTTTAATGTACTGGAAAATTAAGCACATTAAATCCTAAATACGTATAAACTTATTGCGAAAACGTGAAATAACATAGGAAGCATTACATAGGGAGATGAAAAAGAAGATCAATAAAATTATGAACCAAGCCCGACCCAAGAGACGGTAAATAAACACGACACACATAGTTAAAGAACGAGCACTCAAACATTAAATGTTAATTAGATTCATCCGCACGACAACAACAAAAAAAAAAAATACAAATTGAAGAAACTTGAAGACCGCACTTAACAAGACGAGTTGCTGTAGGGAACCTATCCAACACCGCCAGCCAAACAAAAAATCAATGCGAGGAAACACATGAAGTTTCCAAAGTCTCTATCACGATAAAGAGGTGAAAATTTGATCTTGCAAGATAAGTGCATTATAGGCTGATTTCACCATGAACTCCAGAGAAACACCATGAGTCCAAAATATATCATCGGTTTTTCTAAAAAGAGAAAGCGGAATACCTTCTATCACATCTATCACTATCCTTGGAATATAACTAATGCATATAATGTCAATTCCAACAACCATTATGACCAAAAGTATCAACATAACATGTAAGTTATACGACGGGTGATCACAAACAAAATCTGTCAAGCGGAATACCTTTCTCACATCTATCCTTATCCATTGTATTTCTTTGCACATTTACAATTTCTGTTCTCGTTGTGATTCATCAACCAATTTACCTTCTGATTAGATTGTAAAGTTATAATCACAACTGATTTCTTAAATTTTAAAAATTAAAGAGAAACAGAACGGATAAACGATTGATACAATTCAATTTAAAACTGTATTTAGATCAAGTTTAGATAAATTGACATGGACAATAACAAATTAACAACTTTTCATCTCGTTAATATTATATAAAAATGGTATCGCAATATTACTGTGAGTGTACAACCAATAAAGTATTGTGTAATGTGAAAAGTTAAACAAACAAAAAGAAGAAAAGAAGAAATCAAGAAAACTAGACAGTATAGTGGTTAGTGGTATTGTAGTTTGTACCTGTCGAGTAGTATGACATAGAAACCCTAACCAAATCGATTTCCCCCAATTCCAAACTCCAAAAAATCCTGAAACCCTACGAAGAATTCCAAACCCTCGAAAATGGCACCATCTCCATCTCTTCTGAACGCCGATCAGAACCACAAGCTCGTCGGAGAGTCCACTGCTCCGCCCAATTCCGCCTCCTCTTCGTCAACCGCCGCTACTCCGCCACCGGACAAGCGAACCACCAGAGACCAGCCGAATCTATCCGATTGCCACTGCTGTAACTGCCACATCAACCACACGAACCCCAAGGACAGGCTGAAACAGCTCCGTAGTTACTGGCGCATCGTCCTCCTCTGCAGAAAATGCCTCAAAAAGGTATCATCTGGCCAAACTTGCACTTACTGCTTTCAACAGACTGAAAATTCGTGTGATACTGTTACTTGTGGCTCGTGTGAGCGTAGGATTCATAAGGATTGTGTTAGGGATTATGGTAGTAGTGCGCCTTGGTGTTACTTGGCGGCAGGGGTGGGGGAGTTCAGGACTTGTTTGGATTGTTGGGTTCCGGATTCCCTGAAAAGGTCGGTTAGGGGTCGTGGGAGGAGTGTGGGTAAGGGTGGAACGGGGGAAGGTAAGGTTGAGGGAAATGATGGATTGGATGAGGTGATGAGGAATGCGAGATTTCAGGTGGAGAAGAAGGTGAAGATGGCGGCGAAGGCTAAGGAGCATGAGCTGAGGAAGGCCATGGCTGCTAAGAAAGCGGTGTATTTAGCGAATGGTGCGTTGATTTTGGCAAAGAAAGCCAAGAAACAGAGTGAAGGAGAGAAAGGGGGAAGTTCTAGTTCGAGTAATGCAATTGAGATTGCTGATGATGCAGAATTGGCTGCTCAATTTCGTAGAATTTTTACTTGTTCACGGAAAATTTCTAGGAAAGAGTTCTGTTTGGATCCCAGAGATTTGAGCGTTTGGAAACTTAGGAACTGGGGTGGTATAACGTATAAGAGGTTTTGTTGGAGAAAGGAATTTGGTAAATGTGAAAGGTTGAATTCCTCTAGCATGGAGAATGATATCGTTGAGGAGAACGGGTCAAGCAGTGATGTTCATGGATCTACAAGGCTATTGACATATAAGCGTGACAAAAAAAGGAAAGTATGGCAAGTGGATGATCCAAAATTTATGGTCTTGGGATCTAGTTCTATCCAACACGAAGAGATGTTGGAGTTACATTCAGATGGCACCAGGAATAATTGTGCAATTGATTTATCAGACACGGAACTATGTGTTGATGCAAGTGAGAGTAGGTTTTGTACGGATACTGGCCGATGCATCTCAGAGGCTTTAATTTGTGTTAATCCTGAACAAACGAGTTCTTGTGTCAATGTTGATAGATTTGGCCGAGAACTTGCTATTTACAAGCGCAGTAAGTTTAGGGCCAAGGGCCAAGTAGATGGTGTGGTATATGTCCCCGGAGAGTCTCACCCCTGTCATAACCAGGGGGTGACCTGTAAACCTGATCATCATCAATCAGATGACAAAAAGCATATGATGCATTTCTTGGTCAAGTATGAAGATGAGGATATTTTACCAAATGGTAGTTCGAATTCCGTACAGGACCGCTATTACCTTAAGTACTATAAGAGGGTTGGTATGACCAAGTCATACCTCAGTCGTCTGTGTTCTGATACCGGTCAGTGTGAGAAACAGAGCTCCGAACCTGCTCTAAGTAACTCTGACACTGTTTTTTCCTTGAATTCTGATCATGACTTAAGATTGCCACATGAGAGAAGTTGTGTAGGGTTTGACCGATATTGTATTAAATATGTTAAGAGGGTGAAAGGTTCAATTTCTGAAAATAAGTTGCATGCTCATTCCATTCAACACCAAAATGAGGCTTCTTCTGGATTAATTGTGCATCACACGGCAGAATCCAGGACCATGTCATCTTGCAGTTGACTCCATGGTTATTCCTGTGCAGAGTGAAAAGGTAACTGAAGCTGTGATCCCCCCCTCCCCCTTCTCTACATTTTAGTTATCTATGTGATTTAAACTATTTTGTCCATGTAATTGGAGTATGTAGTCCTGAGTGCTTTCAAGTTTTTTATTCTTTAGTATTGGCTGTTAATCATTATTGTGTTTTCCTGTTGTACGAGAAGACAAGTGTTAGAAAAGCCAATATATGCACCTAACTGGTTAAGCTTCATGTTCTATAGGATGATGTTACGGAAATCAACATGTATTTATCATTTTCTCCATATAACTCTGACCATGCCTGTCTGGCTCGTTTGCAATTTTCTTTCCTTGGAAGTGGTATTGTGGTAATATGGTTGTTATTGGTTAAACTCTTATGATTTAAAGAGAGTAAGGTCCAACACATGAAGAAAGCCATGCACTACTGTATCTGATAAATTTGTGTAAATGATAATCGGAGTAGTCTTTTATTCTTCTTATTTATTTTCACGAACTAGTTGATGAGTGCTGACCATTACTTGCAACTGGAATTACCTAGGCAACATTGTGCATGGTGGGCAGTAACATGAAGAGTGGAATAATAGATTTTTTTTTGTAATGTCAGAATTTATGGACTATTATTGTTTTCATCCTTGCTCCAAAAATCCCAACTGCCTAGAATTCTAGACTTGTCTTGGTAGAATGAAATGCAGGAACTCATGCCCCTCTTCATTAAGTCTGCTATATGTGGACATTTGGTTGTTCTACTTTAAGGTACTAGACCACCTTGGTGTATTATTTTGTTTGTTGGAACGAGTCGTAGAAGTTACTAAAAAGAACGTTGCTGTGGACAGATGTGAATATACCAATAAATAGAAAAGAAAAAAAATACAGTAGTTGCTCTTCTCATATTGCTGCCACAGAAACATTAAAATAGGAAGGAGGGTACTACTGTTCAACTATAAATGTAATGTCTACTTCCTAATCGTTGCAATTGCCTTAAAATAATCTTAGCAAATTTTGTATTATATTGATAATGAATTCATCTCTAAGAAGAAGTAGGTATTTTGCTAATCAATAGATAAAATCGGACTTGATTAGTAGAAACCTGTAGCGAGTACCCTTATGGTGTAATGGTGTGCATTGGTTAATTCCATAACGCATGCATTAGCTTAGGCCTGGAGAAGCACCCCATGGCCCATGTGCTCCATGCTTAGACCTAAACAGCAGAGAAACAAATCTTCTTCCCATTGTTAGCTGAACACAGACCAAGGGGAAGTGGCTCACCACTTTAAATAAGTAGAGACAACGTATGTGGGTAACACTAGCAATCTCTTTTATTTTTGAATCAAATTGTGGATTGATAAATAAAAGGGAGCAATTTTGAACGCTCACTTTGTCCTGTTTTTGTACCAAAATATTGTAAAGCTTAAGTCAGTCTAGATAGCTTAATGTCAAAAAAGTTGTCTGGTTCTCATACATTGAATATCATTGAGGTCATTAAAAATAGTGCACGAAGACTGTAAGCCAATAACATAATGTTGGTAACCTGTGTTAAGCTGAAACTGGTGGTTGCAGTTTGTGTTTCTTGCTCTGATGTACCATACCCTCATTCAACTCCTATTAGGAACTGTCTACCCACATTTCAATGCCGTTGAATTCATTTTCCTATTTTAATCTTATTTACTTCCCTTTCTTCTGTAATTTTAAGTGCAGGAAGGGCTTCAAAATTTGCTGCAAATTATTATAATGATATGATTATGGTTATTATCTTCCAATCAACAAAGAGTTTAGTTTTGATTAATGCTGTGAATTGAATGCTAATTCTACCGGTGTGATTTTGATTTCACATTATCCTACATTTTATTAGTTAGTGTAATTATGTATATGTCGTGATGAGATGTATAATTGGAATTAGTAGTGGTTTTCTTGGCTCAACAAGTCGCCATGCCTTGCTTCGTATCCATTTGACTGGCTGCTTTTGTTTTTTTTTGGTGCATGTATTTTGGTTTTTACTCACTCCATATTAAAGTTTTGTCCATAATGTTGTATCCTCTAATATTTTCCATTTTTCCTTTGCAGATGGTTAAGTTTTTGGAAGTTTGTTGCAGGAGAGCTCTTTGGCTACATTAGAGAACTTATAGTAGCTATCACAAGTTGTAAACATTTCATGATATCATTTCCTGTTGTATCAAGCACTGTTTCCTGTTGTATAAAGCATGCTTTCCTATTATATCAGGCTTTCCCTGTTGTATCTGAATGCTGATTTCTTGTATCATTTGTTAATGGCGGAATACCATTCTGAACTGTTCAGGTTCAGTGCATAGGCTTACATTCTCAATCGACGGGTATACAAGACGTGCCAATACCCCGATAATACAAATGTGCGCCAAAACCAACCTACAGAAAAACAAGAAAACATACCCAACTCCAGAAAATCCACAGCCTGAAGAATAACAAAACACCGAAACAAAGGGACAAACAGAAACACATCAGCCCAACTCCAACTGAGCACAGCCAAAGGGAAACGATCCCACTCCTGGAAGCCATAACCCGAGGACAACAGACCCCTTTCTTTCACCCAAGACCAAGTGTTGAACTTCACCGACTCAAAAGATTCCACCACATCCGGAATAACATCGTTGAAAATCGCATTATTACGAGCTTTCCAGATGGTGATGATTCACCTTTAATGTACATTTTGACGTGAGCAACCGTAGATTTTTTTATAGTTATATATTTTTTCCTGAAGAATCAGAAAGTTGATTATGCTTGACATTGCAGACAACTCAAAATAGTGTTAGCCATATCCACAGTTAGTTTTCCTTTCTGTCCCTGCCCTCTATGCCTACTGTGATTCACATATCCAAATGGCCTCTGCTGATGTGTAAAACACTTGGTAATGCTACACTTAATTGGGACTTGGGAGTAACCCCACCATGCAGGAGCATACATACTGGAGGCCTCTGGGTTCTGATGAATTGGTGGAGATTGAAGAACCATGAGGTTCATGACCTCTTGTGAATTGCCTGAATGTGCAATATGAGTAACTTGAGAATCTTCTCAGGTATAATTTTGCACAAGTAGGAAGTTCATGATGCCTTGTATGAAGAAAAATTTCCGGACAGAACGATCTGTTGTTTTTTTTTTGCATTGAAAATTTGTTGCGTAGATGCATGCTCTGAATAAAGTTGGTTGTTCAAGTGACATGCATATTACTTATAATTAATTGTAAGAACTCCGATAGAGTTTGTGATTACTCCATCAAGATGGCGACACGGACCTTCATGATCTGGTGTCTTCAAATTCTTGAATTTTTGGATCTGTCACACCTAGCAGTGCCTTGTTCTTGGTGTTCATAGAAAAGGAAAAAAGAAGAACAATGGATGCTTCTATAGGTTATCTGTGACTAGGGGGTCATCTTTGGTTTACTATTGCCAACTTTCTCCTTCATTATGTCTTTTGAGCATTCACTTGTCCGCCTCGTATAATATGAAATTCTGACAATGGAATGTGAGTAGGCTTTGAAACAGACCATTAGAGGAGGCACTTAGCATCTCATAATTGATGCTTTGAACTTTTCTTTCTTATCTGTTATGGATTCTTTGACCGATATTGCTTTCTTGTAGTGATGATTTGAGGTCACTAATTACATACTTTTAACTGAAAGGCACAGAAGACAAATAATGAAGCAGAGATCAAGGGGAGTCAAGAGACTCGGCATCTCATGAAAGAATTACATTAGTGCAAGAATGTGGTGAAATCCAGTTATCAGAAAAATCATCAATCTTCTGCAGGTATAGTAACAATCATTACATTATGTTTTGAGGAAGTTATCCAAAATTATGGTTATTCATGTTCTGACCTAATTCACTTTGCCATACTACTTGTTACATTCCATGCCAAAGTGGAGAAGTTAAATATTACAAGCAAAGTTGAAATTTAAAGCAATCTGCTTTGATTTGCAGTATAATATCTGGTTTAATTAGTAGCTTGTGGGATATGTGTGGAAAACACACTCCTGCACATTAACTAATGGCATATATTTCCCACTTCTGTGTGGAGAACACACTCTCTCTATATTATACTCTCCTTTTTTTTGCAAGTGCTTTCCTGACAAGTCATGCATTTTCACCTGCTCCTATTGCTTTTCATGATCTTCTGTTGAACTATGCTAACTGTGGTCTGCGAATATGTCATGGTACATTCTGTTTTCTCGCTTTCCTAAGGTGTTTCTTGACATGTTAGCGCGGTGTACTTACATATTTTCAGATATGGACATATAATCCCCGCGTCCATATGTTTTAGACCTACGTTTTTTTCCTTTTCGTGCTAGTCCTGTCAATCTTCTGCCAGGATCTGAATTCATTTGAACTCTACTCAATGTATCTCTGTTGCTAATTGAATATGCATATTGCTGCCATGGTTTGATGAATTCGGCTGCTAAGATTTTGGACCTAATTTCCTGGAATTGGAGATATTAAAAAATTAACATGGCTTCTAGTAGTATATTTTAATTTGCACCACTTACTCATGCACTAGAGTCACTTTTGGTGTATATGGTCTATAAATACCCAGGTTACTTCAAACATTGTTCTCACCAAGCTAAAATATATCTCTTTACTAGCTACAGAATCCCCAAAAAATATCCTTCTCATAATTTCACTGAACATGGCTGCTCCAACCCACTTCCAAATCACAATCCCAAATAATTCTGCATGCAATGATAATCTTGAAACTGTAGTTGAAGAGGATTTTGACTACTCCCAGCGAGCGCAATGGCTCCGAGCTGCTGTTCTAGGAGCAAATGATGGATTAGTGTCCATTGCATCACTTATGATGGGAGTCGGAGCTGTTAAAGACGATGCCAAGGCCATGATACTCACAGGCTTCGCTGGACTATTTGCCGGTGCTTGTAGCATGGCAATTGGGGAGTTTGTTTCAGTTTACTCACAGTTAGATATTGAATTAGCTCAGATTAAAAGAGAGCGCATGTCAGGAAATAATGAAGAGAATGCAGATAAGGAAAAGCTTGCGAATCCTTATCAGGCTGCCTTGGCATCAGCACTTGCATTCGCTCTAGGAGCGATCGTGCCATTACTTGCGGCTGGTTTTATAAGCGAGTATGAGGTTAGGTTGGGGGTGATAGTGGCTGCAACCACAGTGGCATTGGTGGTGTTTGGTGTGGTCGGGGCAAAACTTGGCGGAACCCGAGTGGCAAGGTCTTGTGGAAGGGTGGTGGTGGGAGGATTGTTGGCTATGGGGATTACATTTGGTCTCACTAAGTTAGTTAGTTCTACTGGTTTGGAAATATGATTGGCAAGAACTGCTATTGTTTTTATTATGTTTTCACTGTATGTTTCTAATTAAAATTGTGCAATAAAGTTGTGCTTGTCATAAACATGCTGTGATTAGTTGCACTGTAATTTGTAAAATGTGCTTATAAGGTAGCATGCAACATGCACTTGCTTCAAATCAAATTTCTATTTCAAATTTTCAACCATGCAGACTTTTGTTATCTGGCTTATTTTATACCTCACCCTGGAATAGACGTGTATATTAGTGAGAGAGTTGAGAGACGGATTGATGTCTTAAGTATATGTAGATATCTCTCTTCTCTTGAAACCAAACTTACATTAAGAGCAATAAGGCTAACTGAATTTCAAGATATTGAATTACACTGATCAGTACCCGTCCACATTCTAATAAGTGAAAAAATTACAGTGAAATTAGAAGTCAAGAGGGGGAATTCAAGATGTAGTTAAAGAACACTTTCATGCAATGTTAACTATCATGGAATGAATTATATGGCACTTGGAGGAAGTTCTCCTGCTATAAAGGATGAGAACAAGTTCAAAGCGCGCTCTGGCTGGTAACTTGGTACGAAATGTCCAGCGCCCCTCACTGTTACGAATGTTATGTTCTCATATCCAACTGCGTACCCTCCAACCTTCACAATAGGATAACGTAGTGTCACAGCAAAATCGATCAACTATCTCATACCAGTCTTAAAAGAATCATCAGTTTTGGTCAATGGAAATAATTTTGAACTACCTCTCCTTTGAGATGCCAGGGATACCACGGTGTCTTTAAAGGTGCCCCGATCTTGGCCAGCGAGTACCTAGTCGCAGTAACTGGCACTGCACCATCTATATCTCCACTGCAGGTGTAGATCAGATTACTTTAGCCTTCCCCGCAGAAAATTATGATGTGGTAAAGAACGAAAACAGTCTATTGTCAAAGTGCTAATGTGCTCCAGGTTACATGAACTTTACCTGTACATCCAGACTCTAATTCCACTAGCCATCAAGTGCTTAATGTTAGGTAACACAGTCAAGGGACTATCTCCCCATGACTGTAGTTTAGAACTGTAGACAGGAAACGATATATGCAGTCCAATAGAATGATCATCAATAACTCTGGTATTTCGAACGATCATATGGTAAAATCATGATGCAGTTAGTACCTGCATTTTTCCCAAGGTCCAGGAACTCCTGTGACATTGGCATGAAATGCCTTTTGCACTTCTGGTGTGTTCAAATATTCATGGATGTAATTCTTTGAGCATGGATCGAATTCAGAAACCTATTCACAGTTAACCAACTCAAGTGAAATTAAAATTTTCAAATCTCAAATAAGTAACTAAAAATCTTCGGAATGAAAATTGACCAGGGATACGCTTGATGAATTAGAGCACAGAGGAGCATAAATATTGTAGCCATAGACGTTGCCGGCAGCTTCAGATGCTTGCGACTCGAAATAATCACAATATTCAGTTCTGTTGAGCATGGAGAAATTGCAGTTTTGAAGAATACCGCTGTAAACTTCATCAGACATGAGAGCGTGCGTCCACATGTATTCATACCCGCCCTTAGATTCGTCTTCCACATCAACGAGTGCATTACCAATCTACAGATTTAAATTTTTATCTAACTTGCATGAATAGGATACTAAAAAGTATATAGAGAGAAATTTATAAATAGGAAATTGAACACGGAACTGAAACGTAACTCACAGCAATTCCTTTCAAGTTTATGACAGATTGGGTGGTGATTCTGTTGTTTTTCAAGATGAGTTGAGCAAGTTGAGGAACGTAATGCCCTGCATAACTCTCTCCGACAATATAGAAGTCCCTGGTTGTATATTCTGGAAACCTTTCCAACCAGTTAACTAGAAAGGTATAAGAATCAGCTGTAGTTTGTTTATCTCCAGTATTATAGTCTGATGACCGGTTTGAGTAGGAAAATCCAACACCAGCCGGAGACTCCAAGTACATGACATTTGCCACTGCATCAATATCCACCGATAAGAGAAATCAGCTTTGATTCTAGCTTGTAGAAGATTCACTAGAATGTTAATTTAAGAATTTGAATTTTATGTGCACACACTTGAGATTAGTATGACCTGAACTTACCATTGTTCCAAGCATATTCGTTATACCATAGTGTTTTCCCATCAGGATTCACTCGGAAGGGACCCAGTTCCATCATTGCTCCGCCTCCAAAAGAAGAGCAGCCTGGACCTGTGTGCATACTATTGAACGTCGTACCACTATATAAGCTAAATAAAACGCATGGCATAAACTAATTACCTCCATTTAGCCAAAGCACCAGAGGCTTGGTAGATGGGTCATTTGATTCTGTGAAATAATAAAACAATGCTCGGCCAGCTTCAGCATCAACACTGACATATCCAGAGTAGTGATCGAAATTCACATCAGGTTGACCTGGCAACTTTGTTATCCTGTCAGTTTCTTTAGACCCGGCTTGATTGTGAACATGAACCCGCAAATATGTCACTGGAATATATTCATCACGATCAACTGATGCTTCTGTCGTTTTAGATTTGATAAGCTCTCGAACGGGATCATAGCCTTTCCAAGTATAACCGTGTGCACAAACTGCTGTAAACAAGAAACAGAGAAGCAAGTTACAAGCCCCATGGTTGATCATGTTCGCTTAAACACGAACTAACGAATGTAGAGATGTTCAATTTAATTTCCCCCTTCTTAATGTATTTATATGTAGTTCACTGGCTGCATAAATTGTCTGGACATATGACTGTACCATGCTTATACAGTTGCTGAAATTGATAATCACTATGTAAACAGATGTTTGGAATTAATTAATCCATGTTGATATTTGGCATGACATCAAAAAGTATGTATGCGTAGACGATGATCCCAAGAACTTTGAAATAACAAAATCATCTACCAGATTTGCAATCTGGAGCTTGCATCTCAAAAATTGACATGAACCTGGAAAAATAAATTTGTGAAGTCCTATAATCTAGAAGATCGAATTCAACAAGAACGGAAAAGAAAGCTCCACCTTGCACGGAAATACGTTGAATCAATGGAGAATTTACAGAAGATTTTACTGTATGATTTAAAACATGGAGAAGATGGTAGCAAGTGTCTATAAAATGCTAATCTAGACTACTATTATGTAGCAAAATCAAGGAGAAAACCGGCTAGAATACTAACTCTGTTTCACTTGACCTAATAATTGGGGCGTACAGGTTTCAAAGCCTTCTGTACAACTAAAATGCTGCCATACAAATTGCGGTGTATGCTTGAACTTGTAATTGTTTGCACTGAAGTCCTTGATCTCCACATACTTTGCATCTTTACTCCAAGTCAGCTTTTATTATTGAGTAAGTCAGCATATATATAT
>JAYMSP010002492.1:0-23961 GCA_036897095.1 Plantago elongata
TCGGATCACTCGCTCTTCATCTACTCTCAAGGAACCGACACATCATATATTCTTCACTATGTGGACGACATTATTCTCACCGCATCCTCTAATATGCTACGACTATCCTTCATGAAGATGCTCGATGCAGAATTTGCAATGAATGACCTTGACCCCTTATCATATTTTTTAGGTATTTCAGTTACTCATACTCAGCTGGCTTGTTTCTGTCTCAGCAGAATTATGCACTCGATATAATTCAGCGACCCGGAATGTCCCAATGCAAGTCGTCTCTCACACCGGTCTACACCAACAGCAAGCTCGGCTCTGAAGCCGGTTTATCATGTGAGGATCCGTCTCTTTACCGTTCCCTTGCAGGTGCCTTGCAATACTTGACCTTCACTCGACCTGACATCTCCTATGCAATTCAACAGGTTTGGCTTCACATGCATGATCCAAGGGTCGACCACATGAATGATCTCAAATGCATCATTCGATATATACAGGGCACTAGTACTCTCGGTCTCCATCTCTACAAGACTACTGTCAGATCTCTTATCTCCTATACAGACGCCGATTGGGGCGGTTGTCCGGACACTCGCCGTTCTACTTCTGGCTATTGTGTTTTTCTTGGCGACAATCTTATCTCTTGGTCTTCTAAGAGGCAACCAACGATCTCCAAATCTAGTGCTGAGGCTGAGTATCGAGGCATTGCCAACGTTGTTACTGAGTCTTGTTGGCTTCGCAATCTTCTTCTGGAGCTACGTTGTCCGATTTTTAAGCTACTTTGGTCTACTACGACAATGTCTCCACCATATATCTTTCCAGCAACCCCGTGCAATATCAATGCACGAAGCATTTGAGATGGACATTTATTTTGTCCGTGAAAAGGTTACTAAAGGCGAAGTTCAAATTCGCCATGTTCCTTCTCGCTATTAAATAGCAGATATCTTCACGAAAGTACTTTCGCGCATACTCTTTGATGATTTTTGTGACAGTTTCAGTGTCAGACTTCCTCGCTTAGACTGCGGGATGTGATAGACTATGTAATCTAGTTAGATTAGGCTTGTATATAAACACGATTGATCAATAATCTTACACCTTTCTCTCCCAAAATCCCATCAATGGCAGTTTTGGAAGAGAGGTGGATAAAGCATTACTCATCTTCTCATGAAATACTTTTAGTAGGCGAAGGAGACTTCTCTTTCTCTGCATGTTTGGCTAAGGCTTTTTACTCCGCCATTAACATCGTCGCAACTACTCTCGACTCCTACGGTGTGTGTCTTTCTTTCTGTCTCTGTTTCGTTTTCCCTTTTCGTCTCTCCCCAATTTTCTGCTTTCTTTTACAGACATATATTTTCCTTTTGTTTGCAACTGCTCAGCTCACCTCAGCTCACTATTAATGTTGTTTATAGTTTGTATCATTACATTTCATTTTGATGATTAGTCAAAAATCAATTTTTTTGCTAAGTTCCCTTTCTGATACTTGTGTTCCGTATATGAAACTTGTATTTCGGTTTCTATTTCTAGATATCTTTAGCAAAATCTTTACTGTAAGCTGACTTCATTGTTATGAGAGACGTGTATTGTGAGAGACGGATTGAATTATTGCAGGGCTTGATTTCTTGTAAATTCCATTATTCTAGGGTTTTACAGCTTTATCCCTAGTCTTAAAAAGGTGTATATAACATAGGGTGATGAATTGCATCTTTAACCCCTCAAGTTATTACACTTACAAGAAAACCCACGATGTTACAAAAAGTACAATTAGACCCAGTCATGTTTGTTTGTATGTCTTGCTTTTAATCTAACAAGAAACCCTTCAAATGGAAGTTCCAACTCCACTCTTGTTTATTGGTAGCTTTACTAGTTTGTTGTTTGCGCAATGTGTCTATTTGTTTTTTACTTGGCTCTTTGTTGTGTCGGATTTTCCCCTTTTTGAGCAAGTTACTGCAAAAAGGCCCTTAAATATGAACAAAAAATGACTGGTTTTTTCGTATACGTTTAATAGTTTGATACTTTGATGTTTAATGCAATGTTTCCGTTTGTTCTTTTACTTTGCTCATGTGTCGATTTTTCCCCTTTTTGAGCAAGTTACTGCGGAAAAGCCTGTTTTTCTTAAATATGAACAAAAATGACTGGTCGTTGGTACAAATTGGGTGAGTGTGCTGATCAATTATGTTGAGTTTGGTATGGTTTTTCTTAATATGAGGAAACACATTTTTTCACATGCATCTTATATCTTTTTTTTGGCTGCAATGCTCTTTAATCTTTATGATCAATTTTGAGTAGGGCTAGTACGTAATTTTGGACTCTTGCATTATGAAATTTTGGACTCTTGCATTATCTTACTTTGCAATTTAAGGATTTTACGACACTTTGGATTAAACTACAAATTTTGACTACTCTTCTCAAGGTAAAATGAAATAATGTACTTACTTGATTTTCTCTTGTTATTCTTACTGTAAACTCAGCTTGTTGCTTTATTTCTTATTTCCATTTTATCTTATCCTTATTCCCTTGACTTGTGGGTTTATTTGTAATATTGGCATTAATTACTGTGCAAGTTGTTATCCTTAGCTTGTTTATATGCAACTCTGCAACCATGCACATTTGATTTTGTTGTTGACTTCTTTTGAAAACTCTAATTACTATTTCGACAATGCCTTTAACCATTTAAAATTTCAGTGTATGCAATCGTGCTAAAAGATTTCTGTGAACTATATATGCATGCCCTTGATGTCTCTAATATCTCTTCAAGAACACAATGAAAGCATAAAACTGACCGTAGGATTTAATACATGCCCGATTAAAGTTCTGTGATGGAACACAATCTTGCTTGTTTTATGAAACTGTGAATTTCGGGTGCTAACATGTGGACTTCTTTGTATGTTTATAAGAGGATCTGATTAAGTATAAGTGTGCTCAAGGAAACATAAGGCTGCTGAAAGGGTATGGAGCAACAGTGTTACATGGAGTGGATGCTACAAAAATGATGTATTTTCCTGATCTTCAAGGGAGAAATTTTCACCGGATTATCTACAACTTCCCCCATGTTGGATTTCATCGAAAGGAAGATGATCATCAGCTTATCATGTAAGTTGTATCCCAAGATTATGGATTTTCCATCTAACTATCGGTTTGGTTTTGTATAGGTTACATATGGTTCGTGATAAATTGTTTTCCTTTTAAAGTGGTACTCTAGATTTCTGGTTCCAAATTGGTTTCACTAAAATGCCAAAATAAGTAACCATTTTCATTGGATGATAAATTAAATGATTATGGATTAGTTCTTGTAATGAAAAGAATGTAATAATTGTTTACCATACTTGGAAATTTTTTATATTATTGAACTCAGCAATGCATTATATTATTATGGCTCTATGTGGTTCCATAGCGATTGATGGCTATTCCTACATGGTCATGGATGTAAATTTTTTTGGATCACATGAAGTTCAAGTTGTTTAGAACCTTTGGATAGGGTAAGGTTCAGGTTTGATTGATGGTTATGAACTACTTATCTAGCCGTATACATGTTTTTTTTTTTTTTGAAACGGCTAAAGGGTGACTCAAACCCCCCGACCTATTGGTTGGAGGTGAAGCGTTTTACCAACTGAGTTGCGCTTCGTTGTCAGCCCTATACATCTTTTATCATGAATTTTTTCTTATCTGGTATTTGGTTTACACTAGTGTTTCTTTTTGTGGATTCAGTATATAATTCTATGACTACGTGATAAACATAACCTCCGTTGGAATGTAATATTTGGACTGGTCCGACTGGATGATTCCTGTTGTATTGAACCTAATTCATAAAATCACCTTTAGATGTGTATTATATACACAAGTTCTAGAAGAAGAAAAAAATGTTGAGCTATAGAAGCATTTTGGCATGCAACTATATCTCCGCCCAGTTTCATTCCCAAACCCCCTGTGTATGTTTTTTTTGGCTCATGTACGATACGATTACAAATGCACCTCCCAATTTTATCTTTTTTATTTGATTGTCTATGCTATACAGGATGCATAGGTAGTGTGTTGTATTGCTCATGTACAAATTCACCTCCCTATATCTTTTTTTGTTTATATCCGATTGTCTATGCTATATAGGATGCATAGGCAGCTTGTTCGTAGTTTCTTCCAGAACGCAAGACACATGCTTTACCTTGATGGTGAAATTCATGTCTCACACAAGACCACGAGTCCATTCAACAAGTGGAAAATTGAGGATCTAGCACAATCGTGTTCGTTAGTTCTGGTGTCATGTGATGATTTCAAAATTGGAGACTACCCTGGATACCAAAACAAGAGAGGAGGTGGTGCAAGATGCGACCAGCCATTCCCTTTTGGTAAGTGCAAAACCTTCAAGTTCCAAATTGCCTTGCGGAGACATATGCACGTCCAGCACCCACCTATGCTTGCACCTCAACCATTGCATCCTCCTTTCATGTATAACAATGTTCATCTGCCTATGGGACTATCATCACACATAAACATGAGCAATGAGTGTCATAGGCTGTTTGGTGGTTATCTTAATCATGTGGAGGAAACGTTTGGGAATGGAGATAATATCCATGATGTCTGTCACTCTCTTTGTGAGGCATTGCGGAATGGTTTCCAAGTGTACATGGCGGCATCTCCTGTGCAACCCATGAGTGGTTACATTAGGATTTTGGAGGAACTTCACCAGTTAACATCTATGCGATCACAACATCTGAGCGCGATTCTGGCACACCTTAATCAGTACAGATGAGAGAGCATGCAGGTTGAAGTTTGTTTTGTTGATACATGTAAATAGTGGTGTTGTGATGCTTATAGATGCTCACTTTTGTTCATTTGTACTGACCTGCACAAGTAAATCTGGCAAGCACTTTTTTGGGGCAAATCTGTCATGCTAATCTGTTGTTGGGGGGAGGTTAAAATGAACCGTCTTTTGTCGAACTGTAGGAGTATGCATTATGTAAGTTTTTGCAGGTAAAATGCATGAATCCACTTCATGTGCATGAGCGATCTTTATATATTCTATAGAAAATTACATATATAACCTGTAGCTAGATACTGAGATGGCCTTTTTGCACATTAAACCATGATCTATGAGCAATCACAATATGGTCCGAAATATGAAACATAATGTTTCCTAATGTTATAAAATTACAAAAGTCACCCCCGGACCTTATTGAAACTCTCCCCTGATTACATTAAAATGGATCCATATGCAAACTTACCCAAAACTAACCATTTTATACAACTTCAAACTCTTTTTTTTTCAAACATAGCCCTTAATACAATTTGCGATGTAACACCTGGAAGCATTTAATTTGCAAACTCAAACCAAAAAATGTTTATCTCCAACAACTGTGAAATGGGTTTCCTATTGGGAACAATTGAACTTCGATTTGCTACTCATGTACCCTCGTAACAAAACCAATAGTAATATCTACTTTCAGAAATCCTTTTCATCCAACAACTTTTAAACCAACAAAAGATATGACGTGTAGAGAACTTGTGAAATACTTGAAAAGTGTATTGATAAGAACTTTTCAATTGGTTAATATATTACACCATCTTCTTCAGCTAAAACTTTCTACAATTCACTCTCTCCGCCATTTCAGCATTCCATTCAATTTTATTTACTTTACAACTCTACACAATTATCTACTTCAACAGTGAGACTCAAATTCTATTTTATTTTATCATTTCTTTCAAGTTCAATTTTCATTTCATTTTCTTTTCTCATTTCCTTTTAAACTTTATTCTTCAATTGGTTTTAAATATTGTTAATAAATAATAACAAAATTACAGTCATATTTTTTAAATGTCAAAGTTTTAGAAAATGTAAGATTTTCTTAAAAGATAATAAATACAAGGAAGTTTTGATTTTTTTGCGGTTTTTAGGTTTTAAAGGTCTGACCGGCCGAATTTTAAAAAAACCGTCGAAACAGACATTTTTCATTATATTTTTAATAGATTATGTAATGATTTTAAGTTTTCGCATTGAAATTTACCGTTATAGTTTTAACGTAATTTGTACATGTTTTAAGAAATAATGTGATATTCTAATGTCAGTATTGTATGTTTTAATTATGATTTTAACCTCTTTTGTGATGTTTTAGGAGATTGTGTGATGCTTTTAATTAAGGAGCTACATGATACTTTTTAAGATGTTTGTTATCGTTTTAATTGACATACTAACATCACTAAACTACCATTAAACAAGTCCAAGAAATTCACGTATGCCATTAAAACATCAATGAACAAACTGAATATAAGCTACTTACAACATTCAATTGTTACACTATTGAACATTCAGTCGTCTAAAGTTTAATTTAAAACATCTATTCTTATAAGAGAAAAAAATAAAATAAATGTACATTCGGATTTTTTTTCAGATTGGTGAACTTCGACTTCCTTTCTTTTGTTGTTCCTATACTGCAGTGGCACATTTGAGAGACACATCCTCAAACACAATGGTATCATCAGCACCTGCTTAGAACATTCAATCACTGAGTTAAAATCATAATGACTCTTACTAAAACAGTTACTTTTGTACTTAAAACAATAACATATAGAAACAAGCAACAAAAACTAAAATTTAGTAACATTGATGCTTACAACAACAACAACAATGCATATTAAAACTACAACAATGCCTATTAAAACTTTAACAAAGCTCGAACATGCAACATAAGTTAAAACCTATAACATTAATACTTAAAACTATAATTATGTCTCTTATAACAATAATAATTTATCTTATATATGTAACAAAGCGGGAGCATGCAACCCAAGCTAATAATAGTAAAATAGATGCTTAAAATAATAACGATGCTTTTTAAAACTATAACAAAACCTCTAACTATAACAAAAAAAAAAAATGCAACACAACGAAATCATAATTAAATAAAGCAGAATAACACTATACAAGCTTAACATTGATACTTACAACAATAATAATGTCTCTTAAAACTATATCAGTGACTCTTAAAATTTAACAAGACAATAACTTGCAACATAAGTTAAAAACATCAAATTGGTTTTTAATACCATAAAAGTGTCACTTAAATCTACAACAATGCCTCTTAAACTTATAATCACCAGAAACATGCAACCCAAGTTAAACACATTGATATTGATGTTTAAAACAATAACATTGAATCTGAAAAATATAACAATTTATCTTAAAACTATAACAAAGCAGAATCATGTTGAACAAGCTAGAACCTATGACAAATGATTTTTAAAGCAGTAAGGTTACATGCGAATTTGTAGTTCAAGTATGATATATTTATTTCCATACGTGAACATAGTCTCAATTATGACTTTCATATATGACGAGCTAGTCTTTTCATTGTTCTGAATTTGTAGATTTGAACATTATAGTAACTGGATCTAAAAGTTTGAAACAACGAATCATGAAAATTGGATCGAAATTAGTGAAACACATATAAGCTGGACACAATAACATTGACGCTTAAAACTATAACATTGACTCGTAAAAAAATAATAATACATCTTAAAACTGTAAGAAAGCGGAAAATGCAACACAAGCTAAAAAAAACGTAACAACGGTTGTCAAAACATAAACGTGCGTACAAATTTGCTATTCAGATCTGAACAGATTTTTGAGAATAATTTTCAGATCTGACGAGCTAGCTTCTTCTTTGTTATAGATTTGAAGTTTTAAATATCTTAGCAACTAGATCTGGAAGTTTTAAACAACACATCGTGAAAATTAAGTTGCAAATCATGAAACACACAAAATACGCACAAAAGCTTACAAAAACGTAGTGGTTTTTACCCAATTCATCTCCATGGAAGCTAGTATGCTGAAATCAAGTGGAAACGAGGTGGAAACTTGCAATATTCGGCAAATTCGAGAGTAGAAACACGATTGATGGCGAATTTGAGAGAGAAACACATAGTAGAGTGTTTTTGTGAGTGTTTATGTGTTTTTCAGCTTTTTTTGTCCTTATATAGACAAACCGGTCCGATCTGCTTGTCCAAAAACTGCACATTTGATCCATATTGATCGGTTTTTACATGAAAACCAGATTTTCTTAATCTGTAGGAAAATCTTACCTTATAGTATACTTACTCTTTCTAAATATATTACTTGAAAATAAAAATTACATTACATTAAACTAAAAATTTAAATACTTTAAATTAAAAATCGTACATTTTACATTTTTTAAGTATGTTTTATATTTGTAACTTTAAATTGAAATGGTCAATGTTAAATGTTATAAGTAGTGATGTTTAGTTCCTTCAATTATTATTGTTAGATTTGATATATTTTCCACTAAAAAAAAATTGAAATACATTTGTTAACAAAATAAATATACAAGAATAGAAATCAAAATGAAAAGAATTGGTAGCATGAAACAAAGAAGAAGTAGCATGTTGATGAAAGAAATAGAAAAAAGAAGTGAAAGGAAAGCACACATGAAGACAAACAATAAAAATAACTAATTTTTAAATAAAAAAAGAAGGAATGGTGGTGCTGGGTTGCGCCCAAAATTTTGGAACGCAACCCAGCGTTCCAAAGGTGCAACTCATGTTGGGACTTTGCTAGAGTCCCAACATGAATCCCAGCAGTGTTGTAACGCAATCTTGCAACGCTGGAGATGGTCTTAGTATCAAATTCTAGAGAACTGCCAAAACGCTCATGTCATTCACTGAAAGTAGGTATGATGAGAATTTGTAGGGAGATTACACTGCTCCCTGATAACTCTAAATTTTGAGTAAATTTACATACACCATTTTACTTCAAGGGACCAACAATAAACTACGCAGTTTTAAGCTTCCCAGGTTGATCTTTAGAAGAGAGTATCCGATCCAGTACGGTCAGTCGCAGCAGCAAAACAATGAACAGAGACTGCCCAGGAATAAGAGTTAGCCAGTTGAAGGAATGATGCAAAAATGAGCTCAGAGAAGTAAAGACACTTACACACTGAAACGCGACTAGCCCAAGCCAGCAACCTGTTAAACCATAACCACTTCGGCTCAGCACCTACATATATGAGAGAGCAGCATTTATTTGACATATGAATGGTTTTGGTATAGGCTGCATCAACTAAAGTCTAATAAATACATACATATAACTGCAGAAATTACATACCTGCAGCAGGAGTGTGTTCAAAAATGCTATACCACTCATTGATATACTCATGAACTTCAAGTCTCGCCCAGCCTACACAGTGACTAGCACGTTATGTCACCAAAGATGAAAGCAGAAAAGAGTTGTTTTCTTTGATTAATGATTTATAATCCCAGACTCACGTGACAGGATTTATAAGGCTGGAGGTATTTAAAAATATTACAATCCTCTTTTAATTCCGATTCTCTACTACCAATAGTCCAATAGAATAAAGAAGGCCTAACAACTTCCCTCTCCTAACATCACATGCTATTGATGAAGTTCGAGTGAAAATCATCCAAAATAACAGCCCAACGGCCCTCTGTAAAAGCAAAGGCTGGCAAAATATAGGTTCATACTCCCATCCTAACAGCTTCCCTTCACTAACGACCAGTGATAGGACATCTAAGCAAAAGTTTCAGAGACCTAATAAGGGACCATTTTTTGGCCTCCACTCATATCTAGTTGCACATATCATCTCTCCTGCCCCTGTAAACATGTTTATCTTCAAAATCAGTGTAATGTAGAATCTCAGAAAGATATTTACCAGCAGTGTGCCCTCGAAACAATTTATAGGGGGTGCAAGACACAGCGCAACCAAGAACGGGATCAACACCTTGTGCATCTGCGCCATTTAAGATAGAACACTATAAGGTGACATGTGTCTAATTGTAAACAGGAACTGCAAAAATTGTAATCAGTCTCTAAGATTGCATAGTAATATGAGTTGTTGCATATCATTTAGAGTGACAATAAGAATAATAATGTGTCAGATTCAATTGATGTAAGCAATACACAGCAAAAAGATTCAAGAGACAGGAAGAAACTGACCTCCTGTACGATCTCAGGGTCGGAGGAAAAGATTTTAGGGAATAGCCAGGGAAGTGACGTTCCAATAGATCCCAATATCACTCCACTCAATGTGCCAATAATGACCAATGACTTGAGTAGTTTCTTAACCTGTTAGTGTTATAAATTATCAAACTTGTTATTCAGGGATACTAGATCAACAATGCAACACCAAAGTCCACATGTGTCTTTATACTACTTTCTTCCACTTGAACTGGAAGTCAAAAGAGAAATAACACAATAAATAACCATGTCAAAGAACATACACTTGTAGCTCGGTGCAGACCCATAATGTACACACATTAAACAATAAGAATAACAATGTCCTTGATATGAGAACCACAAACCTTTGCGAAACTTTGATTGGCTCCATAAATTAGTTCTGGCATGAATGACTGGGCTGTTTGAGAAAGAGGTTCACCCCATACAGCACATATGCAGTACAGCTGAACCATGACCTAATGAATAGTCCTTTACAAGAGTCAATTTCATGATGTCTTCACAAATATCTACTTAGCATATATATTCCAGCATACAGGATTACATGACGAACCTGATGGGCAGCAACAGATTTTGTACCCATTGAAGTTGCAAAGTAGACAAGCATCGCATAGAATACTACCTACAAGACATTACTTCAGATTTTGTAGGATGAGCAAATGAAGCGAGTGGAATCATAAAACATCACAAACCTTCGACATAATTGTAACAAAAGCCGGACCTGCAAGAATAAATATCTGAAGGAACTCATCAGAGGATGGAACAGATATGGCAAACCCGTTGTAACCTTTTTTGTTCAAAGCCCTAATCATCATGTAAGCTGCAACAACCTGAGACAACCATGCATTAGAAAAAATGAAACAGACGCAAAGACTACTTGCCACGTGAAATAGGAAAATATTATAATTGGATATGATATTTAATTACCGCAAAGATAATAATATGGACGTTCACACACCTGCGATGTCATTGTTGCCCATGCTGCTCCAGCTATACCAAATCCTAGGAATCTGCATAAGACTATATCGCCAACACCATTAATAGTAGCTGCTACTGCCAAAGCTTTCAAAGGCCCCCACGAATCTTTCATTGCTAAACTGTGATTCAGTAAACCATACAAGAAACATGTTACATTGAGGAATGTGAAATTGTACCAATATCATGCCAGAACAAGGTAGATTAGATACAAAAGGAGTTAACAGCTTAAAGAAATGCATCAAAAGCAGGTCCTTGAAACTTTAAATTATTAAGTATCTTTTAAGATTTAAAATCCTGTGCATAGAACGTTGTTCAAGCAGTGTAGATTTCCATATAATGAAGAAAAATAGCACTAGTAAAAACTGTGGTATTAGAATACATCATGGGCTCATATAAGATTAAGGGCCAGACTGCAAACCTAAGTGCATAAGTCATAACCCATATGCATATATTAGTAACAAGAAACTTTGTAAGGGCTGGTTTGCTAATTAAGGGTATTTGTGGAAGCTCGTAGAAAGTACGTGTAGCTCTATACTGGCATATGAGAACTTTTGTTTGCAAACTGGCAGCTGAAGAAGCAACTTTCTAAGGTCTATGAGCTGCTTTAATTACTTCTAAGTGAGCGTCAAAACTTCCTAAGCTTGTTAAAAACAGGAAAGTCCCACATTTTATACCGTGTATTTTTTCTATTTTACTTTTAGTACAATAAGTTATTATTTTTCTTTATGATAACTTCTCAAATTTCTATAATTTTTACCATGACTGTCAGTCTAGCTGGAAATGAAACTTAGAAGTCACATGTGGGTTAGACTAACATATCAGTACCCATATTTTCACTGTTCACAGCCCGTGGGTCTAAACTCCTTAATCCCCACACTAAGTAATCAAACTTACACTTCCAATATTTTTTGTGAAACGGCTAAAGGCTTACACTTCCAATATTGGGACGTGCAAATTCCAAATGATCTGCAGGTGAATTGTGCCCTAATATGTGCTTTCCTCCAGTCACATGATTTTCATGTGTATTTTCGGCTAAATTGACGGACGTGGTATGAAAATTAGATTTTTAAAAAAAATTTATCATACAAAAAGCATGAACTAAAATATTATGGTACAAAACGTAAAGTTTAAAAACATAAATGTAAGGTGTGGAACTTTTCTTCATAAGCAAAACTAGGAAAAACAAGGACAATGAGAATACAGAACCTTGAATGCACGCACATAGTGATTGGCAGAAACTATAGGCAATATGACAACCAAATTATAGTGAAAATGTAAGGAACACTCTCATTTAACTCGAGTCCTTATAAACAAGTTATCTCAGACCTAGCACTTTGAGCAACCCATCCAATAAGAATGGCTGGCCATGCCAACCCTCGAATCTGTAAAGGTAAAAAAACCATTTAATACCAAAAGAAAGAAAATAATCGCGCAAAATATTCGAAGATGATATTGCAAAAAATGATGTTTGTAAACGGATTTCAGGTAAGTACTAATTTCCCTATTCATAATTATGTAAATATTACAAACAGTAAACGGGAAAAAAGAAATTATGTTTAAGTAGATAACCCTGAAACAATTAATACACACATCTCCTTGACATGTTCATGGACAAGCTTTCATAAGAAAGAAATACTTCATCAGACTTATCATGGGTTGGTGATATTGCATTGTCAGGTGTTTCTAAACTCTTAGTTCACACAACTCCAAATGATGTTAAACTCTTTTGGCAGAAAAACCATTATTGCCCTAAACTTTTATGTGGTAATCCACTAACATAGCAACTGTAAAACTTTTGTCATCCTGGCAATTGATCATAATAAAACTTTCAAGATCAAGTATACCTGAGCATATGTATTCGCTGCATTAACAATTTCCATGTTGTTTGCCCCCGCAAATGCTGGAGATTAACAGTGAGAGACTCAGACACAGATAAACTGAAAATTCTATGATCCAGAACAAGTTGTAATGTATACACATCTTTTTACCTGTTAGTGCCCAACGACCACAAAACTTTGTGAAGAAAAGCATCAGAAAACCAGAAGCTAATCCAATAAACAGCAAGCCAGATATCTGATGCTGCACTTGGTTCCCATCCTGTGCCGCTTAATTTCATGATAAGCCTTACATTAAATAAATAATCAAATCTCACCAGCAAATCTCCCTCAATGATACTAAAAATGTAACCTCCAAAATGTACATTATTGACAAACATAAACTACAGACCTGCGTAGCCAGAGATGTTGCCACCAAGTTTGAAGTGGCAATCGAAAGGAACATAAACAAGTAGCTAGTATAATCACAAAAAACCGTCCCCGGCCCTGCCAAAGAAAAGCAACCCAACCATCAAACCTCAAAGTAAACAACAATACACAAGCAATACAACAGTCTTCTCTGTTGCAGTACAGATGTCCCCAATTCATATTAACAATAACCCCGGAAAATACTAGTAACTAGTATTTTTAGAAATTAAGCTGCACTTTTCATTCAATTACAACCTTTTAAGAACTATTTCGAGTAAGAGCAATTATAGCATATTAATAATTTATAATTGGCAATTAGACTAAGGACTCTCCTATAGCCATATAATACAAGTAAAGAAAATAACATCCATAAATGATTCTACTTCCTCGTCCCGTCCCATGTTTCCATTCTGTCTCCAACTTTGACTACGAACTAATCTTAAACCGTACCTAAAGCAGCAAGCTCAATGGAGCTACCCTGGCCAACAACAGCAGTGTCAATCAAGCTCATGAGTGGCCCACAGATCCAAAGCCCAACAGCAGGGCCGGAGAAATTCAAAATCTCAACCATTTGCAACCACAAACTCTCATTTTCGATAATCTTATCTCCATCGTCTCCGGAAATGTATTCGATCGGTTCTGTTATCGGTACGAGTGTTGTATCATTTTCAATTGGCTCGAAAGTGGCTTCAGGATTTGAAATGATGCAATTGGGCAGAGTTAGTTTTCTGCTTGGGCGTTGAGGTGAAATTAGTGTGAGATTGGATAGTTTGTTTGGGAATTTGAGAGGAGAAAGGTAGCGAAGAGAAGAGTAGTGAGGTAGGGTTTGTATATTCATGGTTTTTGGCGCTCTCTCTTCTTTGTTGAGGAAAGAGATGAGCAGGAATGGAGAGCGCCAAAGATGAAGAAGAAGAACAACAAGGTCAACTGCAAAACCAGTTTGAGATGAGACTTGGCTGGTGGAAGTGGAAGTGTGGAACTCACACCATATACCCGACATATACTCACTTTGAACTCACTCTGTTTAAAAATTTTTATAATTTTCGTTTAAGATTAAATCGTGATTAAAATTTATTCATACGAAACTCTCATTAATGAAACTGAATTTATGGATTTGAACCTGAATACCATTTATCGTTTTTTTGGATATTGGCTAGCAACAGAATCATTTGTTGATTATATACAAATTAAATAAGTGCTTTAATTTTAATTAATGAATATATCTAATAAGTTAGTTTATTTATATGGAGGAAATAGATGGTTTGGAATTAATTTACGTATTTGTTTAAAAAATTGCGGCTAGAATTTAAATCCAGATACTATTTATCATTCATATGGGTATTGACTAGTGCGTACTTAATTTAAGATAATTCT
This sequence comes from Plantago elongata, assembly GCA_036897095.1. Classification (NCBI taxonomy): domain Eukaryota; kingdom Viridiplantae; phylum Streptophyta; class Magnoliopsida; order Lamiales; family Plantaginaceae; genus Plantago; species Plantago elongata. The sequence continues at coordinate 14,557 of JAYMSP010002492.1, forward strand.
TATTTTTCTCAATCTTTGTTCAACTCACCGGAACAACACTTTAAATGATGGACTTAATTTTAGTCGCGTAGGAATTATTCATACACTTGCTATTTTAATCATTTTATCGTATATATATATCATTCTTCTGTCCCACTAAAATAAGTCACTTGCTGAGGAGAGAATGTAACTTGCATTTGCAAATCTAGCAAGAATTTTTTTTTAATCAATCGTCATTCACATGCAATAAGTAAATTTATTAAGGGATTAATATTTACAGTAAATTATTAATCAATTACACATAGCCTAGTCAAATCCAGATTAATATGATTCATAAGAGAATGATTCAGCTTTATGATTAAGTAAGAAGAATGTATTGTGATTCATACATTAATTACATTACACTTTGCATCAAAATTTCCTTTAGTCCCGGGGATATATATGCTATAATAAAATTCCAAGATACATTGCATAACTTTTGTTTTGTTTTAGTTGAGATTATAGAATTTATGTCCAAGATCATAATGATTTTAACATAAAACATAGTAGTTAATTGCAGAGAGTATAATTTAGTATAGAACTTGAGAACGTAATAGTTTTTGTAAAGATCATAGTCACTATATAGAGAATATAGAAATATTTGTAGAAACCATTGAATTAAAACTGTAACATGTTTAGTAACAACTTTTTATGAATCGAAAAGATAGAAATCATATTAGAAATAAAAATAGTAGAGATCATAAACATGTAATTTGCTTTGTACCATCATCAACTTTCGTAGACGACGACAACAAAACATAAAGTAATATTTTTGAAAACATATCACATAAAAGAAAGAACATTGAACTGTTGTATACCTTTTTTTTTTCCAGATCTGATGATTGAGGTCAAATCTTAACTAAATACACCGCCAAATCCTTATTACAATCACCTTGTGAATGAACAAACAACAACAACATTACTTATCAATCATTTCATATAAGATGTAGTAGATATTGCTAAGAACATATGATATATAGGTGAGAAGATAGTACATATACTTAAGAACATAAAAAATACAGTAGAAAACAGAATTCAAAATAATATGTCGAAAAAGAGAGCACAAAACAATTGTTAGATTTTGAATGAAAACATATGTAATATTCTTGATAACATAGGCAATATTATTGAGAACATAGCACATACTGCAATTAACATATAAACGTTTTTTTTTTTTCATATCTCAGTTGATATATAAGGCATATTTTGAAGAAAAACCTCTATATGATCCTTATGCAAGTATGATTGCACATCGTAAATGCATAAACAACAATAAATTAATGAGTTACCATCAAAACACGAAAATATAGATGAGTAGATCTAGATCTACAATTTTTTAAATTTGACTTTTCAGATTTACATGGGTTTAAGCTATTTTGTTATTCGAAACATGAAAAAAAAAACAATGAAAAGTATTTGAAATCAGAGATTACCTTCATTTTTCGATCGTTTTGTTGCATAATATAACAATGTATGTATGTAATCGTCGATTTTTTTATCGGAAAACAAGTATGATCGGTTGTTTCTTCTCTATGTTGCTGTCCGTTGGTTGGGAGAGAGAATTTTAGAGGGAAAGTTTGAGTTGAAGGTTTTTGATCAGTGATAATAATGTAAAACGGGTTATATCGTTATATGGATCCATTTTGTATATCCAAGTTGATGGCTCTTGGTTGGGTGTCTTTAGCAACTTGTTTTGTTTGGGGTTGATTTGTAATATTAAAAAATTATATTTCTATGTCTCTATCTAAGGGTTATTTCTTAGGAACTCACCCATAATTTTATGATAAAAATACAATTATACATTACATATAAACAATTTGTTTAAAATATCAAATATGATTGGATGCATAAAATGAAACCTATAAACTATGTAAGGTAGAAAAAAATGTGGGTCAATCCGAGCGAGTCGAGTCAACCTGTAAAAATTAAATTGTTGAATTTTATCTGTAAATTACTTATATTTATTTATTGTATAGGACTTTGAATATATAATGTGCTCTATAAATCATTAAAACGCTCATGGTGGTGCAAAACCACCGTTTGAGTTGATCACCACTCAAAATCTTCTTCTACAGTTAAGCAGCAGTTTGAACTTATATATCATACGCTAGCACAAGGATAACACTGATTAATTTGTCACCCGAGAGTTACGAGTTCAGTAAAATCCAGTGCCACCAACAAAATGTAAGCATTGGAGACCAAAAGATAAACCATACCATATTTTATTTTAGTAGTCGAAACATGAAGGAAACAGTAAGCAATGGAACAGTTAAAGCCATAAAAATACCTACATTCGAATTGGTTCCTAGATCAAAGAATATATGTTCACAACAGGTAACAACTCCAAAGCTCGTGTGGAGAAGAAACTCACGACGAGATTGAGATTGTAATTGAACTAGGAATCAATGTTTCTCTATGTACAGAGGTGCGAAAGTTATAAAGTTTAACTCATGTCGTGCATCAGACATTAACATTAGCAGCTGCAACAGTTGAGACCATGGAGTCCACTCCACAAATGTTGCGGCCACGGCAGATTTTATAGTACCCCTCTTCTCCCCAACTCGGTCCCCATGAGTTCTTGATGACCCAGTATGGCTTCTCCTTCATTCGAGCTGGAGCATAACCAGATTCACCATAACCAACAAGCAGAACACCATGATTCAATCGTTTAGTGCATATGTATGGGCATGAAACTCCTTTCACATATGTCTGCATGAATTGTGCATTGATAGCCACTGCATCATAGAAGAAAGTTTGTTGTCAGATAAATATCAGAATCTTGTTTCCTTCAATGTGCAAGAAGCCAAGGAAATACAGATCCAATTAAAGAAGGTAAACATTGGTAGTAGAATTGCTTTTCAAGGTCGAAGAGTTCTTTCTTTTTCTAATCAGATTAGCTCAAGTCAAGATGGTTTTTATAATCAAACTTAGATGCTAATAAACCTAAATCATGGAACGTGGATAAACACTTTACCAGCGAGGGGGCCATTGTGAACGAGGTTTGCTGCAATTTGATCTTCATCAAGTGAAACAACACTGAAGTTAGCAACCTTTGCAGCAATCTTGCTCTTATCAAACTTGCACCCTCCATTGTCTTTGCCGGTATATGGATAGTCTTCCTCCCGCATGAGCCCACCTGATTTAAGTGTGTACTCAAATGCACTATTCATCAGTCCACCATTGCAACCTGAGTCACATGAACCTTTTTCTTCTGGGTCACACTGACAGATGAAATTTCACAACCAGATCAATTATAGTAAATAGCAATACCACTCTCCTGGTGTTAAGAGTGTGATGCATTTAATGAAGTCAAGTATGATAATAAGTGTAAATTGTAACAATTATTAGTACCCAGAAAAAGCTGAAACTAGACATGTATAATGAAATTTATATAACAGGTATCTATCTACAGGTATCTCAAGGCTGTATAAAAAAATTATATAACAGAATGCAGCAACTGAGCCAACTCAAAACGAAATGAACAACAAAAATTGCATTTACACATTCTTTATTCACTATGTCAATCACAAAATACAAACATGCATTCATCTAGAGTAAGTATCAAAGTCGACAGATAATTCAGCTCGATATTGATTTTATATGCACATCCTAAAATCATAACATAATAATCATCGACTTAGCTTCTTAATTGACCAATGGAGACATTTTAATTATTAGGAATAACCACACCACTAACCACCCAGGTGTTTGTTACTTTGACAATCTACATCAAGCTATTATCTTTTACCACCTCAATTTTGACATTCATAGTTCTCACTCGTTACCCCGTTAAAGTTGGGATAGTATTTTTGGACCTGCAGACCTGATATTCTAGCCTCCAAAACATTGCAAAGCTCTAAAAAAGGCCTAATTTCTCCAAATAACATTGCTCAGATATCTTTGTGTCAGAGACAAACCTCATGGTCACAGTCAACAAGTTGTTGCTCGCTAAGGCTCACAAGTTTCCCAGTCGCAAGATAGTTGGCACCCTCTAGAGCCCCGGTGGTGCTAAAAGACCAGCACGATCCACAAGAACCCTGCAAACCAAGACAAAACCACCATTAAATAATCAATCTCTTGTCATGCACAGTCAAAATTAAAAAGCAAAACATTCCATTCAGCTAAAACCAAACCAAACTGCAAAACTTTAACACAAGAAAACGACATTCGACAATAACTATCAACCATCAATTTACAAAGAAGCAAACAAAAGAATACTTGTCATATGGATTTAAACATAAAACAACAAAAGATATAAAATACTAAAGTCAACATACTGCCTAAGAAAACACAGTCATGCGATCAAGAAAATCTTCATAAAATCTAATAAGAACTAAATTATCTAGAGACGGGCTATATTTTAGTAAAATCTTCCTAAAGTCTAATACGAGAGATAGACTCTAGACAAATTATCTAAAAACGAACTACTGCCTATGTTATCTAAATCATCAGTTATGACTAAAATCATATATGATATTAATCAAAACGACTGAATTCATAACATCAATCTTATTAATAAATTATCCAAAGACGTCAACTCGAAAACGAAAAATCAAAAAGCTAACCTGATTCTTCACCGGTGTAACGGCACCATGATCCCTCCAATCAAAGTCCTTAGGCAGATCCTCGGTCGGCAAAATCGGAGCCTTATTAGCATCAGCCGGAAACTTCAATCGGAGACCAAGGAATTGTTTCCTAAATTCACGAGGAGTGAGATCGGAGAAGCGCGTGACACCGTGGACAGCGGACGGGTCGAGCTTCTGGTGGCGGACAATGTTACGGAGATTAGACTTGAAGATGGAGAATCTGCGGTCGTGCTCGTGTTGAGAATGGTACGATTTGCCAAATTTCCTCTTGAAGATCGTAAAGTGAATATCGGCGTGAAGAAGAGATTCTTCGTTAATGTGGAGATCATCGGCATTGTCGACCACCTGACGGATGAACAGATCTTCGTCTCCTCCGGCGTAAGCGGAGGTGGCGAGGAGGAGGAGGAGAGATGAGAGGAAAAGGAAGGCAAATCGCGTAGAAGCCATGATTGTGGCTTGGGGGAGAATGAATGTTTCGTGAAGCTAGCTTTTAGTTATAAATAGGAGTGGGAAACTGAATTTTTGAGCAATCACTATTCTAATCGTGTTGGATTATGAGTTATGGAAGGAAAATTAATCTACTTGGCCGTCGTAGATTGGGAAAAAGAGTTGGTATTGGGTTAGACTGTTATAATTTTAATTATTACATTTTTTTTAGAAGTTTATATTTATTCTATATTAGAAAATGGGTAACACGCTACACGTGTTACGTCGACATATTTTTAGTATTAAATGTTATGTAAATATATAATATAAATCAAGAAAATTCGATGTATGAAATGTTAATACATAATTCAAATTAAGAAAATGATGCAATTGAATATGAAATATGAAAGATGCAGTGAATATGACAAACGTATAGGCTATTTATTCTAATCTTTTTGTAAACGTCGTTCTTTGTCTTGGTGAACACGTCATCGTCAATTTTCGATGGCTTTATCAGCACTCTGATTGCGGCCGAACTTCGAGCCCTTGACAACGCAACGTATAGCTGCCCGTGCGAGAAGATTGGATGTGGCTAATATATCCCAACCCTATCGAGCGTTTGTCCCTGTGCCTTGTTTATTGTAATTGCGAAGCACAATCGGGTCGGGAACTGTCTCCTCCTGAAAGGTATCGGACATTTGGCGGCATCCTTCGGATCCAATTCTATCATCGGGATTAGAATGTACTTCCTGTGTGCTCTCCGCACGCTATTGTCGCGCCGATCACTCGCTGGCCGAGCTCCTTCACCACCATCCTCGTCCCGTTACACAGACCTTCTATTGCATTAAGATTCCGCATCATTATTATTGGGCAGTTCATCTTCAGTATCAGGATGTGTTGGGGAAGGCCCGGTATGTTTGTTGCGTTGAGGAAATCCTGATAGTGAGTATGCTGGGATGGATCCGCTGCTATGTCGGTGCTATAATACTCGAACATCTGTCCTGGAAACTTGTCGATCAACGATTCATTTATTTCGTCGACGTAATCGTTCCTCGGCGTGAGTACCGCTCTGTCCATAACTGGGTACGGGTTGGTGTTGAATGCATCGAAGGACGGGTAAATTTCCGACATGAGGTTCTCAAGGGGCTTCTCGTAATCTTTGTACTTTATGCACATATGCTCCGGCAGGTTGACCCTTTGTCCTCTATCCGACGACTCTTTCCCATCACATATTCTCATCAGATACTCGATGAACTCCAGATCATCCCTGGCTCTCATGTTCTCGGTCAAGCGCAGTTTGCGGAGCATTGTCCATATGCGTGATCTCACCAAGCATGCATCCACCGTCTCTTTCCTTCCTCCTTTCTTGACTACCGGGACAGTCTGTCTAAAATCTCCCCCGAACAACTGATGTTTTTCCGTCAGGTAGCGAAGGAGGCTGTCAAGTCCTTCTATGAGCTTGTGATGCGCCATTGTTGCCTTATCCCATATTATCAGTCTCGACTTGATTATTAGGAGCATTCCCGCTCTGCTTGATGATTGTCGATGACACCTTCTCTTCTATCTCGAGCGGGAGTCCGAACCTGTTGTGGGCAGTTCGTCCTCCTGGCAACAAGGACGCAACTACCCCTGATCATCTCCTTCTCCACATACTCCGGCACGGGGATGTATCCAGATTCGATCGCATTGACATCATCCACCAATAGGGCGTAGTGTTGCTCCACTTCGATTGGTGTCCTCGATCCCAACCTAGCGGTGATCCCATCCCATCAATCAGAACAATCGTCGGAAAATGCAAAGAGGCACATCTCGAATGTTCTGCCAATGCGGAATTATCACCCGCCTAATTAAGCTAGCTACCAGATAATGATGATCGATTGATGATGGGGCATTTATATGCTAGATTGTGAAGATGGCGGTTGTAACCGGTGAAGAATTTGGTTTCGTATATGGAAGGTTTATTCAAAGTAGCGTATTCTAGATTAATTTAAAGTTTATATTTTTTGAATTCATCGTATGTAAATATTTTTGATATCGCTAGTGAATTGTTGGTCATAATATTTTGCTAAAATGTACACTAATGTGTGCGTGAAGTAACATGAAATAGATTACACTTGTCATACAAACGAAGACTATAAATATGATGACAATATATTAAAGTACTAACTATATACTAATATCATTAAACCAAAATTTGGGAAGGTGTCGTAGCCACCATTTCACCATAGTTAGCGGTTAATAAACTATAATTTTGATTACGAATTAATTTTAAATTATAATTAAAAAATATTTAATTAAGTGATTTTTGAAATTTTTTGAAGTATAGTTTTACTATGTCATCTCTAGATATATTATTTAAACGAAAATATAACCCGACTCGATTAAAATTGACTACTAATTTATTTGTGAAACATCCTGTACAATTTCATGGGCTAGTTCATAATTCCACCCTTCAATCCACCCCAAGGCAGTCTCTATAATCCATCTTTTATCTTTGTCTCTCTGTTTTATTGGTCTATGCGACTCTGCCTATTTGATTTCCATCTTCGATCTCCCATCTCTCTCTTTCTCTTTCATTTTCATTCTTGATTTTCCATCTTTCCTGACTAATTTCCCTTTGGCAAAATAGCGGATGTCGGTTTAGCTTCCGTTGTAGAATTTTAGAATCACCAGGAGTGCTTACATAGCAAAGAAGCAGTGACCAATGTATTATGGTAGATTGGCGTTGGCGACTCAGACTAAGCTCGAAACTTGGATAAAGCAACTAAAAGATGGAGAGATCTCGATCTCGAACATTAGAACTCAACCAGACATGTAATCGAACGAGAATTTGTAATAGTCTAATAGGATTACGGTGTGGTGGAGGGATGGGAGAACAACGACATAACTCGCAACAATCGACTACCATTTGAATCCTAAAACCTTTGGCATATATATCCAGAAGAGTATCTGAATTTAGGGGAATTGAGGATTGTAATTAAGGTAGTTGAGGATCTGAATTAGAGGGATTTGATTAACTGTATGTAATGGGAATTGTGCGACATAGATCTCTCCTTACTTTTCTTACATGGGCGTTGTCAAAGCGTTTGTAGCCGAGTGGCAAGTTGAGACACCCCCTAACCATGAGGTCACATGTTTGATTCCCCGAAATGGGTGATTATATTCTCTGAATAGAGATTGGTGGTGATTTGATCTAGAATCGATTGATAAATTCGTCTTCTTCAACAATTGTAATTGTAATGCTATATTTCATGTTAATTAATAAAAAAACTTTTCTTCCATGGGCGTCTGTTGTGAGAAGAGAAGGACGTGAAAGATTTCGTTATTTTGTGTATCTCACGCATTGTTGGCTGAGGTAGGTGAAGAGAAGACGAATCTATTGAAGGTGAAGACGATTATATTGACGATGATGATGAATAACGTGAGATACACGCGCCTGAGCGGTGAGAGTGGGCATTTTGATGCCTCAGACAAAATTTGTACTAAAAATATCCTTAAATCAGCGAGATTTAGAACCAAATTGATTTTCCTCACTCTCCTTATATTGTAAGTATGGGAAAATTACAAAACCCACCTCTCCTCATTGACCTCATCTCAAATAACCCTCTGTTGTATGAAGAATACAAATCATTTCAAAAAATGAACTGTTTTCAAAAACTAATTACAAACAGTTCCAAAAGTCAACGCCGGATTTCATGTCATGCTGAAGACACACGCCTTTGATGATTTGGCATGCCATGTCATAATTTCTTATGTTCTTTATTTAATTCAGGCTGGGTTTATTTGTAATATGTTTCATGTGCATATTAGACTGTATGTTGACCATTCCTTGACCTGCAAATGGTGGGTGTATATGTAATACGTTTGTGGGATTTTTGGATTTATATGCAATAACTACATTAGATTTTTTTTTTACTATAAATAACATTTCTTCTTTTTTTTTCCTCATACTCTTCTTCTTGTTCTTTATTTATTTATTTATTTATCTTTCTACTTAAATATGGCTCAAAACTCCTAAAGTTCAAGCGCTCGAAGCATTGCAATTGTCGTCATGATAATTGTTCAGGGTATTGTACGGTGGTTATATCAAGTAATACGAAGAATAACGTTAGGTTGCCAATTCTCAAATCCACACAAATGAGCATGAAGGGACAAGCTAAATGAGCAATGGAGCTGGAAGTGTTGGAAGAGATAATCCAGACATATTCCTTAGGAAATTAGTTGCAATTAACCTAATGTTTTTTGGTGTGTTCTTATGTTGTTTGACTTGATGTATTTGAAAGTGTGCAAGAGGATATGAAATAGTATCAAAAAATATGAAATCCCCCAAACTATTTAACATGCTAGGCAAAAAAGGGTAAAAAAGTAAACTATA